>CM062804.1:86070673-86363003 GCA_031772625.1 Pinus tabuliformis
AAGCTAATAATTTGTGCCTCGGCCTCATATTCATCCTCAAGGCCTCAGCCCTCTAAACTTTGCCCTCTACAGGCCTACGAACAACCTAACCATCCTCAGCTCTTCTCTCCATTTTGTGTATAGTCTTGAGGAGTCTCGGCCCCCTTTCCAACTGCCTTAGAAGCCTTATGCTTTACCTGCAACAAGAAAACTAGGGCTTCAGCCCTTCTCCAATACTCAGAACAAAACATGGTCAGGTCTCTAACTTCCACGACCTTGCCTTAGCAAACTTGGGTTGCTCACATTAGCTTTCCCTTCCTTCATTAGTCTGCAACCTTACGAACAACAGAACTCAGCACTCCTATGGCACGCTTAGTACAAGAGGGCTACATCTCTCTTGCACACAATGTGCCATGAACCTCTTCTTAGATTCCTTTTATACTATTCCTTGGGTCACCTAGGAAACCTCCCAAATCTAGGGTTTTACCCTCTTTGCCCTTAGAATAATTAATTATTTCTCTTTTGGTCCTAAGCCCTTTGCTTGGTTCCAAAACCCCTCTTTTGGGTAAATCGCCCCAACAAACAACTTTTTGGTGGGTTGTACTCTCTCGGAAATACCTTCCAAGCTACCCAAAATCTAACAATGACTATGAGAATGTTTAAAACATCTACGATATTGTATTTTATTTTGTTATATGAATGAAATACAGGGTTTTATCCTTGGGAAAAAAACAAATTGCATAGATCATCATTAAAAAAAGAGTCAAAACTGTCAAATTAAAATAAATGAAATGGAACAAGGTTTATACCAATAGTCATTCTCAATTAGCCTTTCATTGGCCCTCTGCATATGTGTGTTACGAGAAACCGAGAAACTGTCAAATCATCTATGAGAATGTAAAGAAAGATGGTCCCTATTTCAAATCTAACTCTTGCTATAGTTTTTTAAGCCAAAGATACAAAAATTATCGATACTCTCCAACTTTTCACTAAAACATGCTTGTGAAACCTGAAATGCACTTGGAATATGATATGTAGTCCCTTCTATTCGCACTCTTCTACACTTGAAAGCTTGCTATTCACAAAAATCCAACTTCAGCCTCCTTAGTGTACTCAAAGTAGCATGTAGTGTGTTGTGTTGGGAGGATTATATATAGAATAAAAGACAAAGTGAGTTTTGGGACAATAATCTTGCTTTAATGTCCAATAAACATACATTTTATGTTGTTTTTATTTTGTGAGTTTTTAGTATCAAACTAGCATGTAGTGTGTTGTGAGTGAGAAACCACAAAAGTTAGGGTTTGGGATATAGAAGAAAAGACAAAGTGAGAGTTTAGTGACATTAATCTTGCTTTAATGTCGAAAAAAACATATATTTTATGTTGTTTTCATTTTTTTAAATTTTAGTATTTATGCTCTCTTGTAAAGGTGTTCTAGAGTAACCCAAGTACCAAGAGCATCCCATCTATTGCAGGGAACATCCCCAATGAAATATCTAAGCACTAGGGGTATACAGGTGCCAGAAGGGAATATTCCCATGAAGTCCCCAAGTCGAAGAAACATGGGAGTGTAGGAGACGTGTCCCCAACTTTTGGGAATGTGTTCCTTGGAACAATGGAAATAGTATACATAAAAAAAAGGGAGAAAATGCCTCTAAATATCAGAAAAGCAAATCTGAGTATAACAGAATTACATAAAGATTTGAATATAATATCAGAACAAGAAGCAAAATACATACCGTTCATCTTCTGGATCAAGCCCTTTCCTCCACAACTTAGTCACCTCAATAAAGTTTTTATTTGTGAAAAGTTCAGCATTAACTAGAAGCACACTGAAATCAAGGATACATGTGCTCTTTCCGTATGGTGTTTGAGCCACCAAAGGCCTAGAGCTTTTTGCATTCACATACTCAAAATTGTTGGAACAGTCTTCAACAGCGGCAACAGGAGTATTTGTTAAATTGACTCGAAAAAGCTCCTCAACCTTACCCTGAGACAAAGAACATACAGGAGTTTGAGGCTAAAGAGTGAAATGCAAATCGCGGCAATCAAAAAAGTCTTCAATTATGCCTCTACAGGGGGTTGCACAATCAATCTTGATTGACCCTAACATATCCAATTCTAACTGAACAAGAACCTAACCATAGCTAGATTCATATTTTTTCATTATCAGCTGCAATGTGATCAACTGTTTTGCATAATCTTGAACATCCAGGTTGAATAATTCATAAACGAGAGGATCCCTAACATTCAAGAACCTAAACAGCTTTAACAACATAATGACTAGTCCTAAATTCTAATTTACATTACTAAATAACGCAATCTTTGGACCCGAATATATTATATATTTGGCCTGAATACAGAAATGGTTCTGCAACTTTGAACTGAACGATAAAGTGAAAAACAATACGAAGACTTTAGAATAAGGAAGAAAATAAAATTAGCTGAAAGTTCTCAAATTCATTGAAGATACAACTAAGAGAAACTGACATAATATAAATGTAAAAAGGATGTACCTTCACAACGATGTCTGGAACTAAGTATATAAACCTTCTGAGATTTTGAGACATTTTAGGTATGTAAAATGGCAAAAAATATGGAAAATCCGATCTACTATCTTCACCGCCAGATGCCAAAACCTTTTTCTGATAACACTATGTCTGCAGATGACAAAGACATAATAAGAGATGAAAAACATAATCAATTACCCCACGTACAATCAGTATGAATCAGTTAACTCACCTGTGGACGAAAATATTTGATTTTGGAAACAACACCTTAAATCTATAGTGAGCGAGCTCTTCTTCCCAATCATCAGGTATCGAAAGGTAAAAAAATATATTTCCAGGATTCCTGGATGTAAAATTGGGAAACAAAAAAGCAAGTTAGAAAGATCAAAGAATTAGAAACCAAACCAACTGAATTGCACGAATTGAGAACAATAGATAGAGGAACAGAAATGGATGAGGAAACTTTAAGAAAATTGGAATAAACATATGGCAAATACACATATATGCCACAATGACACAAATTTCAGAATATCATCAACGAATTACGTATTTGGAAATAAAATAAAAAAGAGAATTATCATTTAGGAAGGCCTAAGCCTTTTATTTATAACTTGATTTGCAAGTAATCAGGGTTAACATTTATTTTTTTTAAATTACATTTTATTTTCGTATTAGTGATCAAAACCGCTGATGCACCAAGTGAAACAAACACGCTGAAACGGCTGGTACGGTATTTCAAAAATCTGAAATGCCGCTGAAACATTTCAGCCATGTTACGTAGTTGTTTCATACTGTACCAAGATCCATTTTCAAAAAATGGAAACACATTTCCAGCACCTGAAGTGGCATTTGCAACAACAGTGAACCAATAAAACAAGAGATGACAAAGACCAAAAAGTTACAAATCAAAATGAAAAAAAAAAAGAAAACAGAGAAAGAGAGGTGAAGTAGACTTCTCATATGTTAATATCTTCTGATTTAGTTAACAGCCTGCCTCGATCAGAAAAATTACAGCTCACACATTGAATTTGGTAGGAAAATGATAAATACAAAAAACCTGCGTTGCAATGTAAATAAAAAAGAGGCAAGATGAAGCTTGACATTTTAGAATCCCGTGTAACAAGGTTTAGGTATTTTCCGGGCATAATCAATACCTATTTACCAGCATCCAAATTGTCTTCTTTCTTGAATATTTGTCAATTTGTTAGTCAGCTAACATTATATAATTATATTGGCAGTATCATCTACGATTACTGAATGGGGAAAATGTAGAATTTAGCAGCAAATATAAGCCACGTGTTGTGAGTTGACAATATCTGTAATTTCCATGAGCTTTGTACCCATATTTCCTGTTCAGAGATATTTTCTTCTAGTTCGATCGGACTGGTCATCAATGATTGCTGTAAATTTTTTAACTAAATTTCGATCCAGCTCTAATTTTGAGTTTACAGTTCATAATATATCTGATACCTTTACGTCTAAAAGAGAAAAGTTAAAACTAGCAAGCTACTTTTGTTCAGGTTGACTTCAAAATGAATGTGCCTTCCAGGTGAGAGTCTGCCATGGACTTTCGTTGTCGAAAACAAAGTTCAACATGTAAATTTCAGACCAGTCTGAGATTCATATACTGCAAGACAATGACTTTTAGGTTGTTGTTTTGTGTATATTAACAAGTTCTATAAAGTTAACCTGATATTAACAAGTTCTATAAAGTTAACCTGATTTGACCCTTTAGATCTGGTTAATCTTCTGAAAAGAGTTTTAAGGAGAGAATTATGAAAATAATAGTACTGCCCCCCTTCTTTTAACCCTGGAAGAATGATATTAGAGTTACCCGATATAGTAAAAAGCTTCGACCTCTGCTCAAAAACAATACCTCGTGTTAGAAATAGTGGAATTCACAAGAACCGCTAGCGGGCGAAGATCCAAATCATCCGACCAGGAAAATATGTGAACATCTTCAAGTGGTTCTGATTGCGTTGAAGTATGTGTTACGGTTTGATTTCCCTGCATGTCCAAACCATAAATGCAATTCAAATGGTTTTATTCTGGACTGGATATGTAAATAATATAAAGGTATTATCATCAGCATCTCTATTAAGAGTCACTAATTGAATGCTCTCCGTTTCAGTTGCATTATTTTTCACTTCCTTTCTTACAAAAAAGTGTTAAGGTTTTTTCTTTAATGTTCACCTTCTAGTTTGATGAACTCTTTGGAAGCACACATGCTATCATTCATATTGCATTAAGTTATTCAAATACTCGACCACTTTTTGAAAGAGTTGGACCACTATTCTGGAAAAGAACAAAATCGTGGAGCAATAAAGAACAACAATGAAAGATATAAGCACAAGATTTGACAACTTCACCTCTCGAACACAATTTTTTCTTTATGAATTATATTAGTTAAAAAACTTTCATGAGCTGCAATTGATGCACATCAATAAAGAAGAACAGGCAGTGCAGCCAGCACTGTATCTACACATGTCAATCAACAAACAATTAAATCGCAGTAAAAGATAAGTCGGGTACTATATCACAACTTGTGAGAGAAAACTCAAACTCAAACCAAGTTTCAAGAGGCGATCATCCTTTATGTGTGAAGTGAATGTGGCAATTGAGCATGCATGTGAAATCTTCTCAGTGCCAAGAAACTTTCCAAGTTCCGACCATAAGTCCTTTTGCTGACATTTAATTCAAATAAACTCTAATCCAAGGAGATGGAAAATAGATTGGTTTTACTGATGTACATCTTAAAAGTGAAACTATCAACTAACAATAAACATAGAAGTAAAACACACTTAAGAGGCCATCTTGTCACAATGAAAACAAGATATAGGTACCTTTTAAATAAGAGAATAGCTACATAAAATAACCATTACAGTAAAGAAGGCACCACAAAGACAATAATCAGAGTGGGAAAGGACGGTACCACATTAATCCTAGGACTTGCACCCCAATTTTTAGATTGACACCCTTATCTCATAATTATTGTCAATGTGGAATTATTACATTCACACTCTATCTTTTTATCCCCTTTTACTTTTTACAAAAGGAAATAGACATATTAATTTCAAATGATATCCTCAACAAGGGATATGCTACTTTGATATTTAATAAGTTTGCATTCAAGAAGGCATGAGAAAGACCACAAATGAAAGCCATTGGGAATTAGACTGTTAGAATTTCAAGCCCTACATGACTAATGTCTTTATGGTCTCAATCAAACAAATAGATCACTGAATTTAAGTAACATTGAAATTAAATTTCTGACCGTAGCATCAATCACACAATAGCTAGAAAATAAATAGTGAAAATATAAAAATTAGTTTCTCACACATATAGGTAAGTATGTCTTCAAATCAGCCTTTTATTCCTTCAAAAAAAGCTCACAAGAAAATTGTCACAAGCTACCAAAAAACAGAATGCACAGATACCAAAAAACACCTTGAATTTGAGCTTCCCTGAGCTGTTTGAGAGGTACAACTGCTGAAAAAATCAGCAACAGCAATTCTCTGTTCTATAACATTGTTGTATGGATTGTACAAATGTTGTACGGACATCTGTATGACTGTACAGAGCTGTTGTCTTGAACTGTGTACTGGCCTACTCTCTCTCTTATTCAACTACTCGTGTGTAAAAGCCTCTACCCTGCCTTGTCTTTATAGTTTTTGCGGAGAAACTATTTTTAAGTTTACTCCAAGTCTATGTAGAATTCTAGACTCAACTGCTAAAAATAAAATTTTCACCTTTTTACAAAATAGATTACAAAATAGAAATACTTTTCCAAATTTAAAATTACTTTTCAAAATATCTCAAACTACTCATGCATCAAACTTCCTTTTTGCCAAGGGCTTGGTTAAAATATCAGCTACCTACTGATCTATGGGAATATGTTGGAGCCTCATTGCTCCCTTTTGAACCCTATCTCATATGAAGTGATATTTGATGTTTATATTCTTGGACCTATCCTAAAACAATGGATTCTCAGAGAGTTTGATACAATTCTTATTATGACACTAAATGATTGTAGGCTCCAACTCCTGATCAAACAATTCTACAAGTAACTAGCAAAGCTAGATGGCTTCACAACCATAGTTATCAAAACCGGACCGGTCATTGAACAGGTTGACCCCTCGAACTGGGAACCGGTCAAAACCGTACGGAAACCGGTAAAAAAAAGGGGACCAGAAAACCGGTCAACCAAAAATCCATAAAATATTCAAATTTTAAATAAAAACATATATATTCATGTGCATCCATATGAATCCAAACCATTTATACACAAATAAGCAAAAGTCCTCATTTATATAGCATGTAAAGGTGCACATAACCAAAACAGCACCGAGTGCAATCCATCTCTTGTTGATTTTTAATGTACCTTGGACAAGTGGTTTCCCATGGGTTAGTCTCTACCTAGGGAAAAGTGTCCAAAATAATTATTTTCCTAAGTGTGACTTTATAAAGTGAAAGTGAATTTATAAGTGGTAAAGTCAATGTTAAATTATAAAGTGAAAAGTGACTTTAGACATAAAGTACAATGTGGGTACTTTATTTAATGGGTGAGTTAAAAAATAGAAAGTGAGAATTAAATGCACATTTATTCTCATCCCTTGATCTAAATGAATCTGAGTCATTAGATCTTAGAGTTGCCCAAAAGTCTTTATTTAGGGAAACAAAATGGGGAAAAGAAAAGAGAGACTGCATTCATTCTTCATGAGCAGATTGGAGAAAGGAGGCTGAGAGCTGGAGAAAAGTTCTAAAGGAGAAATTTGTTGCAGCAAGCTGAAGGAGTGATTTCTAGGCAAAGATGGGCATGGAAATCAAGGCATAGAAGACAGCACAGTATGAACAGCGTTGAATGTTGTGAGCTGCACGTCGTTCGAGAGAAGTTTTTGAAAAAAAATGAAAAAAAAAAGTACAATCCGTACAATACATATTTTCAGCGTCAAGTGGACACAGAAATCGAGGCAAAGTGGGCACAGTTTTCAAGGAGTTTTGGGCTAAAGAGATAAGTTGTATTTTGCTGTTTTGTTTTCTGCAAATGTATTTTTCCTGAACTTGAAAGATAAATAAATTTGAAGAGCTCTCTAACAGGTTTTCCCCGGAGAAGATTGAAGGGGTTTTGCCTAGGTCTAAGTTGACCAAAAATCTATGTGTATTTTTATGTGTGTTGCTAGTCTGGTTATGTCCATATTTATTTTCAGCATGTGTTGACAGTCCCATGTGTTTTAATCTGAAAATTTCATTTTCAGAATTCTATATGTTGAATGTATGTTTATGGGAAAGGGCATTTAACTGAATGGGAGTGATAAGGTGAAATTAAAACCAGGTTGGGATTGCAGGAAACCTTTTTTAGTCATCAAATTTCAACATCTCTAAACTGAAAATACATCAGCAAACAAGCTCCACATGGCCTCTGACATCCCAAAAAAATATGCTACAACAAATACCTACATATCATCAAAATCATTGCCTATATTGGGATCTTTGTCATCTATATCACCCTCTAAGCATTAAAATAAGATAGAAAAATCATAGCATGTCAAATCAATATTTTTTCAAGTGATGGGTATATTTTTTAGTAGGCTCATGATAGAGGAGCTCAACAACCAGTGCCACTAACATCAAGTTACATAGAGGGGTTGGTGCTCTTGAATAAATACTAGTTCCATACCCTTGTACATGAGAAAATCCAATGTAATGTTGCAATCCCCCCAATCCTGAAATCCTAGAAAATTGTTAAGTCTGTTGGATTTTGAGTGAGATCTAAAATTCTACTTTCTCCATATGAAATTAATGAGGTCAAAACCACTCTCAAACATTCCGAGTCATTTCATGGTAACGTTAAAAATTTAAGTAAAAGGATGAAAATGAAAGATAAAGGAGAATGTCACTTTTACTTTAAGAATTTAACATTACCATGAATTGCATAACATTAGTAGGGAAATATGGTCAAATACTAGGCTTACTTACTTAAATTCATAGCAATGGTAGGGCCATATGCTTGAATATTAGGCACCTATTATGGGCTAGTGCCCAGCTAAGACAAAAATTAAAAGAAAAAAAGTAAAACAGACCCCACTTGTTGCGTTCTACGTGGCTTTACCATACCGAACCAGACAAAAATGGTTCAAGTCACCAGTTCGAACCGGTTTTTGCCTCAAAACGGTCAAACCGGTCTAAATCAGTCGGTCTGGTTCGAATCTCGATCCTTATAACACTAGCCCATACTCCTCTGTCCCGTCCCATGGACTTTGTGGGCAAGGAATTAATTAGCATTGAACAAGAGAAGGACCGGGGGGAGCAGGGCCATGTGTAGACAGCCTTGGGGAGAGGGAAAAAAAGGAGGGCGGGGAAAGAACCGAGGTAGGCAAAGAAGGCAAGCGCAAGTATCGTATGTGGGGGTTGTGCGTGCCTATGCGAAGGAGAAAGCCGAGAGAGTTCAGGGGAAGAGATTGCTCTTGTGATAGCCAAGCTGAGAAACCCAAGAGGGCTTGCTGGCTGAGAATCACAGAGTTGTGGGCTGCTTTTGAGGTTGATAAAACCACTGCAGAACTAGCTGGTTGAGAATTGTTGGTAGGGTGAGGCACTCTAGGACTAAATGGGGTGATAACACCTATGTAGCCTGGGGTTGAAAATAGGGTTGTCGCACAACTGAGAGGTCATTGGGCAGGTGTTCTCTTACCCCTATTGTAGAACATAGTTGATAAGTCTCCCTTCCACTTATGTAAATCTCTATCTCAGACTGAACTGAGACTCTTTGTGCTCTACTAGAACCTCTACATTGTTGTTGTTGGATTAAAGGCCTTTGTGATGTAATGGCTCAGAGTTGTTGAGAACACCTGAGAAACAAGCTTTGCTCGTTATGTGTTAGTGATGGTTGAGAATTCCTAAGCAAATTACCTCCTCAAGCTCTGAATCTGGCTCGTGGGTGATTAACTATAAGAAATATCATAGTGGAGTCAATCTAAGGTTGGGTGGAGAGTTGAAGTCCCAATCTCAGTTGCCAAACCTCTCAATATAAGATAAAGTGCTTATCTAAATTCTTGTGTATGTGAATATTATATAAATGGTCACTATATTGTTAAAGATGCATATGCTAATCAATCGGAATATTTATTTCCTATGTGCTTGATAAGGAATGTTGATTCCTGTGTTATTGATGAGGAAAGGTTTATTTCCTGCATGACTGATGAGGATGGCTAATTCTTGTACTTATTAATGAGCTCGATATATGTTAAACTGCCAGGGCATGAGGGGTACAACTCTCTGTTTATTTGGCAAATTCTCTGTTAAAAAAAAATGACTCGAAATAGTAGGCCTTGTGTTGTGCAATTGTTGCAAGAAATCAGGCTTTTATTTTATGTATGACTGTAAAAATTGGAATGCGTTGAATTCGATTTAAGCACAGGAGGAATAGTTCAATACTTCTAAGTGTCGAGGGAGAGTTTATTGTTCATATATATATATATAAGCTCAAGAGAGAAAGCCTAATACGTATGTGTGTATATAAAGGTCGAGTTGAGTGTTATTTATACTCAGGAAGGGTGGCTTATTCATACATACATATATACCCAGATATACGTATGGGTTGGGTTGGGCGTTTGTTCAAGTTCGGGAGGGATAAGCCACTTGGTCGTGTGGAAATAAGTCGCTATATATATATATATATGGTGTATGGATACACACACACACATACATATATCTGTATGTGTGTGTCGTAAGCAACCTCAGGAGGAAATGAGGCAATTGACTAAGTGTCGAAAGGAGGAAGAGGCTGAGACAACAATGTCACCAGTATTTAACGAGAATGGATCACTGTCTTGGGACCTCAGGGTCTTGGATCTTGAGGAACACCAAAGGTGTGTGTGCAGTGTAGTGCAGTGAGAGACAAAGGTCGAGACAGAGGGATTTCTAGCAGTTGACACCAAGGGGGTTTCGTTTCTAGCCTCAGGGCGGCATTAACCCCTATATAAGAAATCAACACCAAAGGAGCCAAAAAGAATTACAAGGGGGTAAACTGAAATTTCGCCAAGTGCCCGAACCAATGGGACCCAGGCCAAATGGCAAGTTGATGTGGAATCAAGCTGGCGTGGCGCCATAGGGCATGCCATGTGGCAGCTAGATTTGATTGCATCGGAGGTTCAAGTGGGCCAAAAGCGAGTGAGACATGGCACTCTCAGAGAAGGCCATGTGGATGGGATAACATTAGCGTGACATCATCTCGAGCCCTGAACGAGCCTAATCGTGCACAAGCAAGGGTGAGGGCAAAATTACGGGCTGAGACAGGAATAGAGTCCAGCAATTTACGTGAAAGTTCATCATCTCGGGCCTCGAGATCTTAGCACTTCGGGGTAGTCATACAATAGTTGTGAGCAAGGTTAACATTCCAAGATTGAAGGAGGGCAAGACAGGAAGTCCTCCCATTAATTAATAGGAAATTAAGTTTGTCTCGCCTCAAGGCAATTTACCATGTGATTGCACAGTATGTCAAGGGATTAGGCCAAGTGGTGAGATTTTGTTATAACAAGAAATGAAGGAAGTGCAAGGCCAAGGGAGCGGTCCGTGGGGCCACGATGTGATGCAGTGGCATACGCCATGGTGGAATAATGCAAGTAGGACACAGTGATGTAGACCTCCCTTGGAGGGTGGAGATCAGCCACGTGGCCGCATAATGCTGACATGGCCAGAATTTAATGGCCTAGCTTCAAATAGCCATATCTTGTGATCAGGGAGTCGGTTTTCGAAAAAAATTATATCGCTCAAAAGTTCTCAGGGAGCCTGATACAATGGTAGTGTTAGTTTTTAGTTTCAAGGAGATTTAATTTGGAGGAATTTTGAGACCCCATTTCCATGACAAGACTATGGACGTCGAGTTTAATGAAAGTAACACCTTTCACTAAGCTGGTTTAAGCTAAGTCAGTGGAAGGGGGCGTTATAGTTGTCCTATGTACACTTCATTCTCAATGATCAAATGAGGAAAGTTATCTTCACATCCATCTGATGTATCCTCCATCCCATAAGTGAAACCAAGAACAACTCTAATGGAAGTGTACATCGCAACTAGAGCAAATGTATCCCCATAGTCCACTCCCTCTCTAGCAAATCCTTGTTGCCACAAACCTCACTTTGAACTTCTTAATGATACCATCTACAACATGCTTGATCTTGTAGAACCACCTAGAACTCATAATTGACTTCTCCTCCAGTCTTGGTACTATGTCTAAAACCTCATTCTTCATGATGGAGATGTACTCCACCATGGCATCTCGCCATACCCATTGGTCTATTGCCTCCTAAAAGCTAGAAGGTTCGAAATTTAGAATGTTTCTCATCAATGCCATATAGTCTAGAAACTTCTTCAAAGATATGCTCTCTCTGAAAGTTTTCATAGGAGTCTCAATGTGCTCTTAAGGATCCCTCAATGTCTGATTAACCATCAAGGTCTCCTAACAGAAGTAGAAGGGGCTCCTGTCTTCCCCACTTTTGTTGAAGGCAATTGTACCGCCCTAAAAATCACTAAAAACCCTAGCTCAACTTTTGGAGCTTCTTATTCCTCATCCCCTCTCACAGGAATAGGGTCATCAGACTTCTTGGTTACAAATTATTCGTCAAACTTTATATCCTAGTTGACTATTGTCTTCCTCTATTTTAGAATATGAACCCTATAAGCCATTGAATTTTCACTATAACCCACAAATAAGCCCTTCATACTAGATGCCTCTTTTGAAAAAAGTTGTCATTAATGTCAAAGGTTGTCCAAGAAAAAGAGAATGCTTTTTACTCCACTCACCTAGCTCACATGGAAGCGTGACATAGATTGTTGGAAAGCTTATTCCAAGGCCTTTCCTATGGTATATGGCACTCCCTCTAACTCCTCACAGTGGAGGAATGATTTTTGGATTTTTGATGCCCCATTTGGATACCCTATCTTTGAATGCATTTTTACTCTATTTACCTAACTCAAATGGAAGAATAACATATATTGTTGAAAGCTTATCCCGAGACCTTTCCAATGGTATATGGCACTCCTTCTGACTCCTCACGATTGAGGTGAAATAATTTTTCAAATATTCACTATACATTCTGCCCGTTACAAAAGTCAATCCATCTAGTGGACAAGTCGGTCCAGTCTAGACCTCAAATGCACTACAAATATGCACAAGGAGCACTTCAACTTATTCGCTCAAGCAAATTCGGATTTGTTCAAGGAGGCGCAGAAAAGAAGGGTTTCTAAGGCTCATAGCTCATCAACCAGAAGTCAAGAAGAGTTGATTTCAAGTGATTTTCTTGGGGACCATTTTTGGCAAATGTTTAAGGGCTTTTAGGCTTGTCTTAGACTACTTTGAGGATTGTCTTGTGGAGCTGATTTCTTGGGAGGAGAACAACAGCTTTTTCTCTTGTGGAGTGTATGTGAGAGGGTCAATATCCCTGGTTCAGGTGTCCTTATTTCTCTTTATTAAAGCAAGGGTGGCAGGGTGGTGCAAGGCAAGAAATTTGTAGCTTCCTTCGGGTTCAAGCCTATAAATTAGGATGTTGGTGCCTCCTTCCAATAGGCACTGGTAAACTAGGGGGTTGTTGCCTTCTTCAGGTTGGCATTTGTAAACATTAAAACTATTTAAGATAAGTTTCGCACATAAATTAAAGTGTCGTTGATAAGTATTATTTGCATGTTGCCTTTGCCAAATTCATCCAATGGGGGTCGTGTTACAGGTTCCAATAGATGTATTTTTTCCTTGTAATTCATTGTGGGTCAAAAAACCTGATTTTCTAGATTAATGAATGACGAGAATTGTGTTGCCCATTTATCTATTGCAATATGTGATTGATCTCTCCTAGTTTTTATTTTTCCTGCATATATTTCTAGAGATTAAGATACCAACGATTTTATTTTTCGATAATTCAAAATTTATATGGTTAATTAAATAAATTGTTGGGAATAAATAATTGTCGTGATAAAATAAATCTTGGTTGGTATTAGGAGATTTAACATTGGAATGACTAGGACAATAACCTCATGCTTTGATGTGGATCTGTCAAATCAGAACCATAAACGATGAGAAGAAGTTCAAGGTGCGCTAGACAATAGAAGGGTGAGATCTTTGGTCTCTTCTCAGTCTTCCCCTCTAAGGGACCAACAAATATCATTGAGACCAATTTGACGATGTCGAACCGTACATCAATTCACGTCCTCAGAGCACTAGAGGGACCAACTCCAAACAGTTCCTGAGTAGGGTGCCCTTGGCTTGTCTAATTGCCTCCCAATTCTATAGGTGCATCCAAAGATCTATTCAAAGTTTCCTTTTTTCGACCTCAAATTCTAGGAGTATCCCTAGCTTCTACATCCCCCCCAATATCATATAACCAAACCCATTGTTGGTTCTAGGGAACTTCAACAGCGAGTCAATGCCTAGTTCACCTCCTTTGCCATCGACCATCAGACTTAGAAGCCGTTGACATCTTTAGCTCCATCAAAAGATATTCCTATCTCATTCATTCTTTCACGGCAAGCTATTGATTATTTTGTATTATTCCATAATCCTTCATAGGCATGTCATGGCAACCCTACCACCTGTTTATTTTTTTCTTTATGTTATTTTCAGCATTTCTAAGGTGTTGTGCTTGCACTCCCAAATTGCATTCATATTGATTGTATTCTTCAATCCCATTGACCTACTTTTGTAATCATTTGTTGGAAATTAATAAAATTGTCTTATCTTTTGTATTAGTAGATGGATATCAACTAAACAACCAAAGGGAAATGACTCACCTCTGGCTTCACACTAGTGGATTCCTCCTCGGGCACCTTGTCCTCCAAGATCTTATGAGGACATCAATTCTAGATGTAGATTGTTGTATTGCATGCCTTGGCCTAAAGAAATATCAACAAGTCCTGGTCATGTATCATGGCCTTAGCAACCCCAAGATGGATCGATTCTTCTGCTCTGCAACCCCATTCTATTGTGGGTTGTATGGAACTATTAGCTCCCTCTTGACTCCTAATTCCTTCCAAAAACCCTCGAACTCCTTAAGGTTATACTCTCCCCCATTATCCGATCTCAAGACTTTGATCTCCTTCTCTGTCCAGTTTTCAACTAGGGCTTTGAACTCCTAAAACTTACTAAAGGCCTCATCCTTGATCTTGAAGAAGTAGATCCAAGTCTTGCGAGAGAAATCATCAATAAAGGAAACATAGTACATGCTTGCATGAGAATCCCCTTAGACCTGTGTCTGTTGCTTTGGAAAGCAGCCTTGGCATACTTGCCAAGTCTACAACCTCTATAAACACCATGTTTCTCAATGCTAAACTCTAGAAAACATGTGACTATCTCCCTTAGAATAAACAACACCCTGTGATGTAGGTGTGCCATCCTCTTAAACCACAAGTTGCACAAGCTATCACTATTATGTACCAAAGCTCAAATAGGTTCACCTTGCAACCAATACAAGTTACCTTCTCTATGTTGGAAAACTTAACTAGTTTCGGTCTTCATAATTGTCAATGTACTCAAGTCATTATGTTACAAGAAAAAGAAGAAAATAAATATTAATTTGAGCATGGGTTTCATTCTCTGATGGTCATCTAGGTAAAGCATGTTCTTCATGCTTCTAGGGTTTGTCATATCAAAAGAATATTTTTCTTGAGTCAAGAGAGTCATTATAATTTGTATAAGACCCTATAGAGCAAGTTGTAATATGTAAAAGACATTAATTTTGAGTCTAGAAAGTCCTAGAAACCTCCAAGCACAAGTCGGCCCTGACAGTGACAAGTTGGCCTAGAAGAGGTTATTCGACCTCATGTAAAGGCTATAAATAAAGGAAGCTTCGACCTCATTTAAACACCAATTCGATCTCATCATCGACGAGTTCGATCTGAACACATGCGAAAGGATTAGGGTTTCAGATCTGTAGCAGCAACCGAAAGTTGCAAGCTGAAATTCTAAAGCTACTGCAAGTCCAAAGTCTTGAGTTGCAGGCCGAAATATGAATTTGAAGCAGACTTGAGGAAGGTTGACTCTTGTTGACTTGAGTGGACTTTTGACTACTTGGAAGGGTCTCTTTGGAGGGTTGACTTGGTGCTTGGAGGAGGACTTGGTCTAGGGTTTTGGGTCTTGGTTTTCTCATTTGAAGCAGATTCTATAAGAAGAGGAGATTTTTTGGGTTTTCCCTTGGAGGGGTTTTGCCCTAGCTTGGAGCCTATATCTTGTCCATTGTCTTTATTATTTTGCTATTGATAATTGTTTGATGGAAAGATATAATAAATAAACACAAGAAGATGAGTAATGTTCACAAGAAATTATTAAGGATAAGGAGAAATTGAATTAATAGTTGCCCTACTGCATTCTCCAACATGGAATCAGAGCTAAGGTGAACAAGAGAAGGCAGCTGGAAGATCATCTTGAAGAGTTTGCTTGTTAAGGGGAATCATTTGAAAAAGGACACAAGGAAAGAAGAAGAAGACCCATTGATCTAGAAGGAGGGTTACTATATCAAGCTTTCAATGAAAAAGACCTCATCATCAAGTTCTCATTGAAGGAAGGAAGGACAAGTTCTTATTGAAGATTCTCTAGTGCATCATCTTAAAGAAGAGGAAGCATCAAGGAATCTTGGGATCATCATTCACTCTTTGAAGTTGTTTGAAGACACCATTGTTGAAGGAATCCTAGAAGTCATCATTCTAGGGCATCATTGAAGTCTTTGTTACTCACCACCTTGTGGGTGAAATCCATAAGAGAAATTTTCTCCTAATGGTCCTCATTCGGCAACTAGCAGCCCCTTTGCAGCCACTAGATAACTCAATGTGCCATTTTCTCCGCCACCTGGGCCAACCATGTGGTCCCTCACCCATCCATTATGATCGTATGTTTGAAGGTGGGATGCAACCCCGAAGGTATGGTTTTTCATTCTGTAGTTCGGTATTTTTGTTTACTTGTCATGGACACTTTTGGGCATGATTGTTGATTTGGGGTAGCGTCGAATGTGCTCTAGCCACAAAAATTGGTGGAGAGGCTAAAGCACACGAGATCTCCAATACCCATAAATGGTTTGGGCAAATTCTAAACAGTTTGAGAGATATTAAAATAATTAATATTTTTAATGGAGTCCCTAAGTCTAAACTTAGGGAAAATAAAATATTAATGTGAATTAATATAAAACTATGTTAGAAGGGTCCAAAAGTCATGGATCAAACCAGACCTAATCTTAGCCGTTGATTAGGGGCTTAATCTTGGCCGTTGAATTTTCAACGAGAAAAGTATAAAAGGAGGCTTGAGGGTCACTTGGAGAACACACCGAGTTGATCAAGATTTCGATTTTCTGGGGCAGGATTTGCTAAGAAAGTCGAAAGAGTGATCAGAGTTGCAGCTGAGGGGCAGTGAATACAGAAGCAAATAGGCAGAAATAGTACCAAGAGGATCAGCACAGAATCCAGGAGAGAGGGACGCAGAGCCAGCTAGAGGCCACACAGAGCCAGCTAGGGCCCACGCAGAGGCATCCAGGAGCTGCGCAGTGCCTCAGAGAGCCAGCATGGGTGACGTAGAGGCTGTAGAGGATGACGCAGTGCCTTCGGAGGCTGACGTAGGGATTATTGGGTTGACGTTGGGCCAGAAATGGCTGACGTAGTCCCTAGAGACTGACCCTGGGGTTTTCGTGGGACAGATTGGAGTTGGGAGCTGTCGGAGTGTTTATCCGGGGTTTCAGCCAGAACATCTGTCTCTGACTGAGAGGTACTACTGCCGAGATTATTCTCTGTTGGGTGAGCCGGTTTTGGCACCCAGATTGTATTCTGAAACTACTTAATAATTAAAACCCTCAGATAGCTGCACCGGTTTTCCTGCATTAGGTTTTTCCGGGGACATTGGTCCAAAAACAACGATGTCACTTGTGTGCTTGTTTTCTTCAGTTGATGATCTGTAATGTGTTGAGCATGTACTTGTATTTATTTTCAGTATTTATATGGTAAATAACTTGTTAATTAATTAGAACAAGTAGGCAGAAATAAATCAGAAAGTACATGAAAGGTTTCTAACATGTTAGACTTAGAAATTCCAACATGGTATCAAAGCGTGGTTGCAAAGAACTGAGGACATCAGCCGAGCAGAGCAGCAGCAGCAGCAGAAAACAGTTGTCCCGAGTGACAAAAGTTGTTCCTAACAGAGAAGCAGCAAGGAAGGGGTGACGCAGTGCCTGTGTCATCAAGTTTGAGCCAGGAAGAGGATCAGCGCAGTGGCAGGGGAGAAGACTCGACCTACGCAGTGCCCGGTCATCTTTCTCAGTCAGGAAGGATTGACGCCCATAGCCAGGAGGTGTGGATTTTGCTGGTGTCGGGATTGCCCAGAGCCTGAAGCTCTAACCTTCAGTTTGTTGGGGCTTAGGAAGTTGTGGGTAAGTTGCAGAGTGAAGTTGGTGGGGTATTGTAGTCAGAACAATACCTAACAGGGCAAGACCAAGGAGGAGGGAGTTGCTGCCAAGGATTTCTAGCCAAGAAATCTGGATCAGTGGTGCAGCTGCACTAAGGATCGGAGTGGGGGCATCTCGACATTGGCAGAGGGGTTTCCAGGAGGGAAATCGAGGCTCAAAGGGAGTCACACCGAGAACCTCCAGAAGGGAAGTAGAGGAGCAACGAGATGGCAGTGAACGGGGTAAGAGACTAGGACAGACTGGACGGAGCCTCAAACTTCATAGTCTGGAAGGCCAGAATCTTATCCGTTCTAGACAGGAACTGTCTCAAGCAATTTGCCTTGAGGACAATAGCAGTCCCAGTTGACCCAGCTGATAACGACAAGTACGAGGATGCAATGGCGAGGGCCAAGAGCATCATCCTTGACGGGTCAAGGACCATGTAGTACCACACATTACCGAGAAGAATACGACAAATGAGATGTGGGAGGCCCTAAAGAAGTTGTATCAGCATACTTCCGTGCAGAGGAAGATGCTACTAGAAAATCAGTTGTGGACATACCAGATGCAGAAGGGAGAACAAATCGACACCTTCCTTAGTCGATTGAAGGAGATCCAGGATTAGCTGACTTCCATAGGGGCCACACCGAATCAAGAATTGATGGTGAGAACAGCCCTGAACGCAGTCTCAGAAGACTGGGAGGTGTTTGTCCAGAGTATACTGGGCAGGGCGACCCTTCCAGATTGGGAGGAAATGTGGGCGCTCTTCGCCAAGAAGAGATCAGAAGGCTAAGCAAGGCGGGAAGCAGCAGCAAGGGGATCAGAGTCAAGAAGGAGTAAGAGGAGGATGCTGTCCTAGCATCTGAGGGAAAGCAGGAGAAACAGAAGAAGGAACTCTCCAAGTTCAAGTGCTTCAACTGTGGGGAACTGGGTCACTATGTGAGCCTGTGTCCGAGGAAGAAGAGCAAAGGAGAGGCTTGCAAGACCAAGGTTGCGCCAACAAGGGCGGAGAAGGAATTGGAGACAGATGATGACTGTGCCATGAAGGTTCACACGCCACTTGAGCAGAAGTGGGGAGACATCAAGCTGTAGTCAGATGGACTACAGGCGATGAGGGGCAGGATCCTCGAGGTACCCAGCCTCTTGGATTATACCTTGCTACGGGAGCCCCGAAGAGGAGTAGCAAGACTGGCAGATGTCAGTAGAGATGGACGCAGATGGAGCGAAAGAGGGAGCTACAGTGCAGGAGTCCCAGGACAGCGTGAGGCAGCAGTGCAAGATGCACAGAGTTGTTGCAGTAGCACAAAGGTCAGAGAGGGAGCACTTGTCAGCGACAGAGGGAGCTTCAACATCGGGAGTGTTTCTAGCCTAATGGAGATGTCAAAGTTGGGAGATCAGTTACTTACTTCTCAGTAATTGAGTTGCAGTGCAGCAGTTAACAGTGGCAGTGCTATGGGCAGCACGATGCAGCGTGATGAGAGGGGTTGCAGTGCAGATGCAGCAGTGGTAGTGGCAGGGCCATGGGAAGCAGCACGGATGCAGAGGGAGCTGTCGTACAGATGCAGCAGTGGCAGTGGCAGGGCCATGGGTAGCAGTACATGATGCAGCAGTGCAGAGGATGTCGAGCAGCAGGCCTAGCATCAACACAAGGACCGATGTCGAATGATCAGGGTGATGCTCAGTGAGGAGTATTACTAGAGCATAGTCCTCGCTAAGAGGGAGTGCTGATTTGGGGTAGCATCGGACATGCTCTAGCCACGAAAATTGGTGGAGAGGCTAAAGCGCATGAGATCTCCAATACCCAGAAATGGTTTGGGTAGATTCTAAACAGTTTGAGAGATATTAAAATAATTAATATTTTTAATGGAGTCCCTAAGTCTAAATTTAGGGAAAATAAAATATTAATGTGAATTAATATAAAATTGTGTTAGAAGGGTCCAAAAGTCATGGATCAAGCCAGATCTAATCTTAGCCGTTGATTAGGGACTTAATCTCGGCCGTTGAATTGTCAACGAGAAAAGTATAAGAGGAGGCTTGAGGGTCACTTGGAGAACACATCGAGTTGATCAAGATTTTGATTTTCTAGGGCAGGGTTTGCTGAGAAAGTCGAAAGAGTGATCAAAGTTGCAGCTGAGGGGCAGTGAATACAGAAGCAGAGAGGCAGAGATAATACTGGGAGGATCAGCGCAGAAGTCGGGAGAGAGGGACGCAGAGCCAGCTAGGGCCCACGCAGAGGCAACTAGGAGCTGTGCAGTGCCTCAGAGAGCCAGCTTGGGTGACGCAGAGGCTCTAGAGGCTGACACAGTGCCTCCAGAGGCTGACGCAGCGCCTGTAGAGGCTAACGCGGGGGTTATTGGGCTGACGCTGGGCCAGAAAGGGCTGATGTAGTCCCTAGAGGCTGACTTTGGGGTTTTCATGGGACAGATTGGAGCTGGGAGCTGTCGGAGTGTTTATCCAAGGTTTCAACCAGAACATCTATCTCCAACTGAGAGGTACTACTGTCGAGATTATTCTCTGTTGGGTGAGCCTGTTTTGGCACCCAGATTGTATTCTGAAACTGCTTAATAATTAAAACCCTCAGATAGCTGCACCAGTTTTCCCGCATTGGGTTTCTCCATGGACATTGGTCCAAAACAACAGTGTCACTTGTGTGCTTGTTTTCTTCAGTTGATGATTTGTAATGTGTTGAGCATGTACTTGTATTTATTTTCAGTATTTACATGGTAAATAACTTGTTAATTAATTAGAACAAATAGGCAGAAATAAATAGAAAGTACATGAAGGGTTTCTAACGAGTTAGACTTAGAAATTCCAACATGGATTAGTGGGGGGATTCGGCGGAAAGAGTGGACTTGGTCTGTACTCTTGTCTCCTTTGCCCAATTCAATGGTTGACCTTGTATCCTAGTCATGTGGAATCTCCTTTATTGGCTATTAAGCTTTAGGGATGAAATTATATGGGAAACCATGCTTTTGGGTGTCGGGTCTCGCTTCCTGATACCATACATAGATCACCACCTTCCGCTTATTACAACCCCATTCATTGTTGATTTTTTGTAGCATCGGATGTGCTCTAAGTCTCAAATTTTGCAAGGAGGCTTGGGCATATGTATTCCAAAGAACCCAAAAAGTGTTTTGGGAAATTACAGCGAGAAACAATTGTATTAAAATAATTAATTATTTTTAAAGGGACCCCAAGTCTAAACTTAGGAAAATAAAATAATTAAAGGGTATTAATATAAATTGTGGGTGTAACTTCTAGAAGAAGATGAGGATCAAGCACAAATGATCTTAGCCATTGATTAGCTTCTAATCTGGGTCGTTGAATGTCAACAAGGAGATTATTTAAGGAGGCTTGAGGGTCATTTGGAAAATACACTAAGAAAGATCAAGAAAATCGAATTTCTCGAAGAGGGCAACGCAACAGTTGCTAGAGGAGTGATCGAAGAGATCTCTTGCAGTGAGGGGCAGTGAGTATTCGAAAGAAGGAAGTTTTCCTGGGCCAAAGAGTACGAGGCAGAGAGGTCAAAACGACGTCCAGAGAGAGGCAGACGCTAGCCCAAGCAGAGCTGACGCAATGGCAACGCAGGCCTTAGAGGGAGATCAAATTACTGTTGAGGAAATCGAGTTTCAGAAGCCGGGAGTCGAGGTGTGAGACCGGGAGGCAGAGATTCGGATTTTCCAGACAGCAGAGGGTCCAGAGGAGCAGCGTGATACCCAGCAGGAGTGATGCAGGGACTGCGTGAGGCTTACGCAGTTCTACGCAAAGGCTCCAGTTCAACGTGATCAGACTCAGATTCTCCCAGTGACAAGGGTGAGAGCACTTCACCATTCGTTTTGTCCAGTTTCTCTCTATATCGAATTGCACTCATATTTACTACTGCATAATAATAAAACCCTCAGATCTGTTGCACCGGTTTTCCCACATTGGGTTTTTTCCGAGGACATTTGTCCAAAAATAACAGTGTTATTGTGTTGTATTTTCTTTCTTGCTCAGTCTCTTGTTTCCGCATATAAATTAATTAAATGAAGGCAGAAGTGTATGTATTTCAATATTTGTCGTAGGAAACTGCAAATAACTTGTTCATATAAACCTAACAAGTAGGAGAAATATCATCAGTCGCTGCAGTAGGGATTCCGTTTAGGAATTTTCACATGTTATCAGAGCTGCAGGTGGAACAAGAAGAGCAGTGCCAAAGAACCCAGCGCTGAGCAGAAGAGGGAGATCGAAAAGCTACAGGAGGCAGCAGTTCGAAACCCCAGAGGGTTTGCGCAGTCCTAGCCGGAGGGCTGATTTTCGAGGCAATCTCTCTCTGAGTGAGTTGACAGAGAGGAAGGACTCCCAGTTCGAAAGTTTGTCAGGGCAGAGGGAGCAGCATTGAAGCCTCGGCGTGAGGAGAAGTTGGTGGGACGCAGATTTTCAGCAGGCAGATTGCTGGGGTGAAAGATGTCATAAGAAAGAAGAGAAGCACAGTTGAGGGAATTTCTTCCTCAGAGGACTTCCAACCAAGGAGTCTGAATTCTCACTTGCTGAGCAGCAGCGGAGAGGGGCAGATCTACAAGCTCCAGCAGGGAGTGCATAGGCCAATCTAGTGTTGCGCAGAAGAGAAAGAAGGTCATTTGACAATTCTTGTGGCAGAGATGGCAACCAGTGGATTGAGGGATCAAGATAGATTGGACGAAGCATCCAACTATGTCATCTGGAAGGCAAGGATGTCATTCCTTCTAGATGAGCATGCCCTCAAGACATATGTCGACAGCGTGGTGGTTGTGCCTGCAAATGCAGATCCGTTGAAGAAATACAAGGTCGAGATGGCGAAGGAAAAAAGAATGATCCTCGACAGAGTGAAGGATCATGTTGTCTGTCACATCGCTAGCAGAGGGACTCCTAAGGAGATGTGGATGCGTTGTCTACGTCGTATCAGGGATCTTCCGAGCAACGAAAGATGTACCTTGAGAAAAAATTGAGATCTGCTCAGATGTAGAAGGGGGAGCGTGTGGATCCATTCCTCACGAAGCTTCAGGAGACCCGTGATGAGTTATCTACTATGGGGTCTACACCTCAAGACTCAGAGTTGGTTAGACTGGCCCTCAATTTTATCTCAGATGAGTGGCAAGTCTTTGTCTAGAGTATCCTGGGCAGGGCAGCTTTGCCGAATTGGGATGAGATGTGGGCAGCTCTTAAGCAAGAGGAGTTGAGGAGAGACTTGGTCAAGTGCAAGCTTGATGGAAGTAGCAGCAGTGGGTCAAAGCCCAAGGAGGAGGAGGATAATGCAGCCCTCACATCAAAGGGGCAGCAGGAGCAGCGGAGATGTAAGAAGGACGTCTCAAAGATAAAGTGCTTCAGGTGTGGTGAGATGGGTCACTACACAACTTAGTGTCCTCTCAGGAAGAAGGACAAAGATGAGAAGCACGATCCGAAGGTTGTGCCCACGAAGATCGACGAAGAGGAGTTCGCCATGACAACCGAGATACCTATGGGAGGGAGGTGAGCTGATTTGGAGTTGTAGTTCGAAGGAGCTACAGATGGGCAAGATCCTTGAGGAGCCCACCTCTAGGATCATTTCCTTGCTACGGTAGCCCAGATCAAAAGTAGCAGGATGGACTAGTGTCGGATGGTGCCGAGGAGTGTCGGAGATATAGTTGTAATGGTTAGGAGCGTCAGAGACTGAACAGCGCAAAGAAGAGTTGGCAGCAGTGCAGATGGCACAGAGCAAAGGTCAGCAACAACGCAATAGATTCAGAGGGTCAGCGCAGAGACTAGCAGTAGTCAGGCTTCAGCATTCATGTGGTATCATACTGAACACAGTTAGTTCAGTAATTTGGGATGTTTTTCCGTTGCTGATATAGTAGCAGCAGCAGTTTGCAGTGTAGGGGCAATTGGCAGTGGCAATGCCAACAGCAGCACGGATGCAGAAATTCAGAGGGAGTTGCAGTATGGATGTAGTGTTTCCAGTGGCAGGGTCAACAGCAGTACAGATGCGTCATTTGCTCAATGATTGGTGGACAGCATGTCAGACATCAGCAGCGTAGAGGACGATGTTATGAAGTCAGGGTGATGCTTCAGTGGGAGGCATTGCTAAAGCACATTCCTCGCTAAGAGGGAGTGTTGATTTTTGGTAGCATCAGATGTGCTCTAAGTCTCAAATTTTGTAGGGAGACTTGGACATATGTATTCCAAAGAACCCAAAAAGCGTTTTGGGAAACTCCACCCAGAAACAATTGTATTAAAATAATTAATTATTTTTAAAGGGACCCTAAGTCTAAACTTAGGAAAATAAAATAATTAAAGAGTATTAATATAAATTGTGGGTGTAACTTCTAGAAGAAGACGAGGATCAAGCAGAAATGATCTTAGCCATTGATTAGCTTCTAATCTAGGTCGTTGAATGTCAACGAGGAGATTATTTAAGGAGGCTTGAGGGTCATTTGAAAAATACACCAAGAGAGATCAAGAAGATCGAATTTCTTAGAGAGGGCAATGCAGCAGTTGCTAGAGTGATGGAAGAGATCTCTTGCAGTGAGGGGCAGTGAGTATCCGGAAGAAGGAAGTTTTCCTGGGCTGGAGAGTACGAGGCAGAGAGGGAAGAACGACGTCCAGAGAGAGGCAGACGTTGGCCCACGCAGAGCTGATGCAGTGGCAGCGTAGGCCTTAGAGGGAGATCAAATTCCTGCTGAGGAAATCGAGTTTCAGAAGCCGGGAGCCGGGGTGTGAGACCGGGAGGCAGAGATTCGGATTTTCCAGCCAGCAAAGGATCCAGAGGAGTAGCGTGATACCCAGCAGGAGTGACGCAAGGACTGTGTGAGGCTTACGCAGTTCTGCACAGAGGCTCTAGTTTAGCGTGATCAGACTCAAATTCTCCCAGTGATAG
The DNA here is from genome assembly GCA_031772625.1 of Pinus tabuliformis. Classification (NCBI taxonomy): domain Eukaryota; kingdom Viridiplantae; phylum Streptophyta; class Pinopsida; order Pinales; family Pinaceae; genus Pinus; species Pinus tabuliformis. Next base: position 86,095,435 of record CM062804.1, read on the forward strand.
GGTGAGAGCACTTCACCATTCGTTTTGTCCAGTTTCTCTCTATATCAGATTGCTAGTTGAGCATCCAAGAATTGTACTCAGATTTACTACTGCATAATAATAAAACCCTCAGATCTGTTGCATCGGTTTTCCCACATTGGGTTTTTTCCGGGGACATTTGTCCAAAAATAACGGTGTTATTGTGTTGTATTTTCTTTCTTGCTCAGTCTCTTGTTTTTGCACATAAATTAATTAAGTGAAGGTAGAAGTGTATGTATTTCAATATTTGTCATAAGAAACTGCAAATAACTTGTTCATGTAAATCTAACAAGTAGGAGAAACATCATCAATTGCTGCAGTAGGGATTCCGTTTAGGAATTTTCACATTCATCACTTTTCCCATCTGATCCACATGTGTCCATTGGGTCCACATAGGGTTAGCTTTCCCCTCCCCTTGTCCACACTCTAGGTAAGGACTGGAACAATGTCCTGGATGTTGATGCAGCTAAAAAGAAAAGAAAAAGCATAATTTGGCCACTCTCAATAGGAAATGTACCACAAAATGCAAAAGATGTTCGGAACATACAAATTTAGCATGTGGGCAAAAGTCAAACATGAGCTCTACCCCTTATTTATGGCCATCACCCCAATTCCTATGGGCCTTAGATGAGCCCCCTCCACATTAAGGAACCCATGATTGTCCTAACCCCTGGTGGGCAATGAAATGCCCCACCTTAAAAGGGGTACCTACTGCTATATCCTACACATCATGCTCTCATCCCTTGGAGCCCCGAGCAGTTATGAAGAAAAATCAATCAAAGGCAAAAGGCATATGAAGAAGGGTGGAAAAACAAAGGTCGGGGTAACTCATGTACCACGATTTTCTCCCTCCTACACTCATGTACCCAAGTGTGGGCTTCCCTCATTATAGCTACCCTTGTACCATGACATGTGGCCTGGATCCTTCCCCTAATCCCCACTTTGTTCCATCACTATATCACATGCCACCTACCCATTGATGGATGTACCATGGACATGTCACCCCCTTTAAAGGTTGAAACCACCTAATAGGGTCCTTGGTTAACCTCCTTATTGAGCTTGGAGACACCTATACATGCCAAAGCCCAATATGGAAGGGCATGCCACCATGAACTACTCACTTGATTCCATGATTTGTAAGCTTTTTTACTTCATTAATCTAATGATTTGTTGTATTGGAGGGTAAGGAGACGCATTGGATCTTATGTAGGATTGCAGGGGTTTGGTCTCCCTATACGAGGTCCAAGCCCTCAAGAGTGTGAAAATTCCTAAAACCGGAATCCTATCGCAGCAACTGGAAATTATTCTCCTCATTGTTAATTAAATTTAACAATTTATTTACCGTTTCCTACAGCAAACACTGAATAACTCACACTGCAACCTACACACAAAAAAAATTGTGGAAGAATAAACGCTGGAAGAAACGCTAGCATACACACATAAAATAACATAATTATTTTTGAACCAATGTCCCCAGAAAAACCCAACTTGGGAAAACGGGTGCAGCAATGAGGGTTTTATTTTATTATGCAACAGTGAAATCTAAGTACATCTATGGATACCCAACTGGAAATCCAAACAGCCAGAAAATCTAGGCAAAATACTGAAGGGAATTACCCTTCTCCCACAAGCAATCTCTAGCACGGCTTTGCCTACCAAAACTCGGCCTCCTAGAGCTCTATGTCAGCCTCTACGCTGCTCTGCGTAGCTGGATGGACAGCTTGCCTCGAACTTGGCTCTGATGAAGTCGTTCTGCCTTTAGATGCTAAGGAAATCGTCTCTCCGGCCCTCTAGGACTTCTTCTCGGCCTCTGGAACTGAGAACGATTTTTCTTTCCTCCAAATTGAACTGCCTAGCTGAAGCAACTGTGTTGTCCCTCAGCGTTGCCTCTCTAGGATAACTCGGCCCTCTTGTTGCTGCCTCTCCGGATCTGGAAAATCTTTCCTCCGGATCACTGTCTCTGCCCCTCACTCACTGCTTCGATCTCACTGGCTCTCTCTCCGGCAACTGACTGCTGCTACTCTGGAAATCGATTTGCTCATGAAATCGAACTGCTCAAGTGTCTTCTCCAAGTGCCCATCGACTTCTTCTTATAATCCTCTGTTAGGACTCCAATGGCCAAGATTAAATCTTAATCGATGACTAGGATTAACTTGAAGTCAACCCGTGTGAGTTTCTAGAACATTCATGCCTTGACTTAATTAATTCTGATTAATTAACCATATTCCCTAAGTTTAGACTTAGGAAATATTTAAAAATTGGTTAATAATCTACTTAAGTCATTTCTAGGCGAAATTTCTAGAAACCATTTCTGAGTTTTGGAGATCTCCTGCATTCTAGCCTCTCCACAAAATTTTGTGGCTAGAACACATCCGATGCTACAAAAACTAACACAGAGGCCACATTGGCACTTGTAGGGTGAGTGTTGAGAGCCATGTGCTCCACCATAGCAGAGAGTACTTCATGGATCCCTACCACCATTCAATGATTAATTAACCATATTCCCTAAGTTTAGACTTAGGAAATATTTAAAAATTGGTTAATAATATAAGTAATTCATTTCTAGGCAAAATTTCCAAAAACCATTTCTGAGTTTTGGAGATCTCCTATATTCTAGCCTCTCCACAAAATTTCGTGGCTAGAACACATCCTATGCTACAAAAACTAACACAGAGGGTCACATTGGCACTTGTAGGGTGAGCGTTGAGAGCCATGGACCTCCACCATAGCAGAGAGTACTTCATGGATCCCCAACACCATTCAGTGATTGCTCATGTTCCACCTTTTGGATGAGGATGATGCACCTAGACCACCATGCCCAGCCGGCTCCACACTTGTACCACACACTTGGCAAAGGTTCCAAGGTCCAAATGAGGATGTGTCTCACTGCAGGAGACAAAGGGAGGGCTTATGTCATCATCCTAGCCCTTACAGATGGTTTACAAGCATTATCGATCTACTTGGAGACCCATGAGGATGTCATAGTGCCCCCACACCCACTTGGGGACACCACATATGACTTGCTTAGATATCAAGGGGCCAACCCCTTGTCCACTATGTTTGGAGTCCATTTTCTCACCATGGCATGCTTTGGACTTCATTAGGCCTTCTCAATGGCCCAACGACTCATTATGTTGATTATTCTACCCTCTTGAGAGGCTTCTTTTTATGTTATTGAGCTATCTTGGTGGGCTTGTCACCAAGGGATGTTATTATTGCATATTATTTATTATTTGGGGCTTAATTAGGCCTAATTAGGCAAATCAAACTCTTTAGAGAGGATATAAATTGATGAGAGGCTCATTCATTCCTCTCATCATCACTTGTTTGGGATTAGTAGCTCTTGTGAGAATTTCGCATTCCCTTTTGGAGGATGAGTTTGGTTTCATGGATGAATTTTGATGTTTGGAAACTATTATCTTGGTCTTGGAGCTTCAAAATTGTCTTAATTTGATGATTGGATATACTCATTGTACATGTAAGTGTTATTTTTCATGTCTATTCTTCACTTTATCTTGTCACATGAATAATGTATGGAATTTTCGCTCTCTAAGTCTGAAATTGCCTCTAATTTACTCAAAATTGTGGAATTTTTAGTCTTTTGAAGCGTTGCATATGTTATATGTATCATGTATGATGGGTGAATGTTCATATAGGTTCGATTTCATTGAATACACCTTGATAAGTCATCAATTCTTGCACATCAAAGTATAAAATCTTCTGACAACTGCTCTCATGCCCTAATTTGCCATGCGAAGTTGCCTAGAGGTCTCCTTGATCGGGTTAAGTCTCTCCAAATCACAAAATCACCTTGACTCCATCTCTCCCAAAGGCAAGGCACTGATCTAACCATTGGTGATCACTTAAAAGAATATTTTTCTCGCCTTTCTCTTCTCCTCCTAAACCTAACCCTAGTAGGTCATCTAGGGGATCAATCAAATTGCATTATAGCCACCCAAAGTCCTTGATTTTTGGTCCACTACTACGTTGGGGTTATCTCTAGAGGTCCTCCAAGTTTCAAGCAAACCCGAAGGTGGAATCCCGAGATGTAGCAAGCCCTAGCCACAAGACCAATTCTTGCCCTATGTTGATTTTGGGTTAGTGTCCTCCTTTGGATCATTGCATTCAACTCTCAACACAAAATTTGTCCTTTGATCATATTCTCTCCCCTAATTAGGTCAAGCCCCTCCTTGGTTGATCAACTCCATACCCTTGACCTAGTTCGAGTCCACCTGGGTTCTTTGTGGTCCCACAACTCTACAACTCAAATTCCACAAAAATTACATAGAATCCATTTCTTCACAAGGATCTTGAAGCCTAGGAAGCCTCTTTTCAAGGGACATTCTCCAAACCTAGACTTAAGTATCCCCTTTGCCCTTCTTATAGAACCCATTACCTTGCTTTTTAAGCAAGTAAGCCAATTGTTTGAGCCTCTCTTATGAATAGGCTTTAGGAATCACTCCTCATCCCATCATTGATCTATTCATCTTTGTGATTCCTCTCATACCAGGACTCCTCCCATCGGTGAAAGTCTATAAAGAGCAGGGAGCCTTAGCTGAGGTGACAGTGGGTTATTGCTCCATTGTTGCCCCTTTTCCTAATAGTTGCTCTATATGATCCCGTCTTAGGACCCCTGTAAGTTTGAGTGGTAACAGTCTCCTTGAAGGTCTTGAATACATCAAGATAGTCGGAGACACCATCAAGGAGGACTCTTGGTTAACAAGTATTATATTTTCTTCTATGTCTCAATCTACAGATCATAGCGCTACATTTTGCAAGGAAAGCAACATGCTTGTTGGATCAGCAAACTTCTTGGTATGGAAGAAGAGGATTGACTTGGCACTCACTGGAAAATGAAGCCATGGAATATGTCCTTGGTGAAGTAGTGATGCTAGACAAAGAGAAGACTCGCGAGTTAGCAAAATACAAGAAGGGAGAAGTAAGGGCTCAAATGATCATTGTAGAATCCATTAAAAATCATCTTGTTCCCTTTGTTGTTGATTTGAAGACATCCAAGGCTATGTATGATAAGCTGATAAAGTTGTACTCTATAAGTACATCAGGCCAGAAGATATCTTTGAGGAATCAACTATATAGAATAAGGAAGTCAAAGGATGAAGACATGGCCACCTATCTCATGAATATCTCACAAATAAGGGACTAGTTGCAAGGGCTTGGGGAAACTGTTTCTGACTCTGAAATGACCATTTGTGTATTAAATGATTTGCCACCTGATTGGAGCAATTTTGCAACTAGTATCTACTCTAAGAAGGATACTACACCTTTTGATGAGTTATGGGCTCAATGCATCTTGGAAGAATCAAGGATCAAGGCAAAGGATGACACTGAATCAAATGAAAGGTCTCAAGCATTTATTGCAAGGTCTAAGAAACTGAAGAAAGGAAAGTTTGGAAAGTCCAAGAAAAAGACAGATATGTCCAAGATTCAATGCTTTGGATGCAATGAGTGTGGATACTTTAAGAGGGATTGTCCAAACAAGGTGAACATCAAAAGAAAAGAAAGAAGTGAAACTCACATAGCTGAAGAAAAGGGAGAACCCGAGAAGATACCGAAAGGAGAAGATCCCAAAGATCTTTACTATTGAAGGAAGCCTCATTTTTTGTTAAGTTCTTTATGAAATTTGTCTTTCTTTTATTAAGATGAAAGTAGAGTAGCATGCACTATTGAATACTCTAGAAGAGTCTTGATTTTTGTAAATCATGGCATCATAGATAGAAACATATGATAGTAGAGAAATTAGAATCTACTTGATTAATTGCTTTGGGAAAGATCATCTAGTTTAAAAGGAATGAGAGAGTTGGAATCATATTGCATATTATTCATCCAAGCATTTTCTAACATCGTGTTAGAGTTAGTCACTTTGCAAAGAGGGATCATCAAGATCCTATAAGAACCACCATTTTGGAAGGTTCTTGGAAAAGAGCATTATGACATGACTAGTATATATTCCATCTAGTATGGAAACAATACTTTGGAAGGATAAAGGAATGCAGATGATCAAGTTGCAGTGTGAAGGGCATAATGAAAGTCTTCCTACTCCTATAAAAAGGAACCTATATTTGACAGGTACAAGAAGCAAGCTCATTCATGAAAAGGATGGCTAGATGATTGTATAGGAATGCATATTTTAAGTAACTCTTCTCTAGGGCAAGGTTCATATCTACAAGAATATTGCAGAAAGATTTAGATATAAAACTGTGTTCGGTAAAGTCTTCCATATGGATGCATGATGCTCGAAAGAAGAAATTTGGCATGCTTTGGAATGGATGGAGATCAAGACTCTCTCACAAGATTGCATGGCATAAATATAACAATGTTGATCAACATCAAGTATAGTCTCTGGAAGAAAGAAAGGGAGTTAACAATGACAACTCCAAGGAAGATGTTGTAACTTGGTAATCAAGTTCGATCCATGGGCACTCTGATTAAAATGAATGCATGAAGAAAGATTCATGTGGAGATGGATCATGTGAAAGGATGTTGATCTCAAAGAACTCAAGTAAGCTGATGCTTTGATGAGAAGGCCATCATGATAAGGTAAGTCTAATATTAATATTTTGATATTGGTTATCTGGTTAACATATTGTTTTGCTACCTGGAAGGATATTGCAGGAATACATGATGACAGTTGAGGCAAGTTCAATTGTTGGTGTTGAACTCAATTCAAAGAACATATGGATTGAGTATATGGTTTTGGCAATTATGTAGTCAATATGTTTACATCATCATCTTGGGATTGAAGGTAGCAGTATAAGAAGATAACCTGATGTTCATGAACATCATTTTAATGTTTAAGAGGGAGCCATGGTTAAGGCTCAATACAATGTCTTCATTGATGATGACTAGAGGAAAGTGATATGAAAGGTTGATGGCTTGAATCCTGTCACAATATTGAAGGGAGAAGATGGCTCTACAACATCCAGGAAGAAAGAAGCTCAATATGATGAGATACAAAGGAAAGAAGGAGCCATGCAACTATCTCCATGAAGAACTGGTAGTTGATACACTTATGGAAACAAGCTAGAAAGCTTGTGGTTATGACTTCCCAATTGAAAGGAAGTGAAAGAATCTCCTCTATACTTTAGAGGGAGTATGAAGTCTCCTTAATATTTGTGAAGGAGCAAGGATTTATTCCCTAAATCAAGTGGGAATAGGGATCTCCTCTCTGGTTGAGAGGGAGTGATGATAAACATCACATTTGTATTCTCTTCATGTGTCATGCACTAGGCCAGGACTAATAGTCGTACGTCTAAGTGAAGGCCATGGAGGGAGAATGGTAAATGGAGGATTGGATAAGCATTTGTGATTTCCTTGAGGATAGAAAAATCCAAGATATGAAATGGACCAACACTCTTTGAGAATTGACAGGTATCCAAGACAAGAGTGGTCGAAGAGGATCGATATTCTTTGAGGATTGGGAATCCAAGATAAGAATAGTTTGTAAAGGACATACCTAGTGAACATCTGGATGGGGTATATGCCTTGTAGAGGTAGTGTGGTATCTCCCGTAAAGCCTCTCAGCATTATGCTCTTGTATAAGAAAAAGTTTAACAAGTTAAGGCCTTACTATGTTGACAATGTTGGTCATGATGTTGATGCTTAAAGATGGCTTACCAATCTGACTCTTCTTATGAGAACTCTTCAGTTTGAGAATAACCTTGTACCAAGTGTACAATTATGAATACCTCCCTAATTAAGAGGGAGTGTTGGAATAACTCATAATTGGCAATGTACTCAAGTCATTATGTTAAAAGAAAAAGAAGAAAGAAAAATATTATTTTGAGCATGGGTTTCATGCTCCATTTTGATGGTCATCTAGGTAAAGCATGTTCTTCATGCTTCTAGGGTTTGTCATATCAAAAGAATATTTTTCTTGAGTCAAGAGAGTCATTATAATTTGTATAAGACCCTATTGGGCAAGTTGTAACATGTAAAAGATATTAATTTTGAGTCTAGAAAGTCCTAGGAACCTCCAAGCACAAGTCGGCCTAGAAGAGGTTATTTGACCTCATGGAAAGGCTATAAATAAAGGCAGCTTCGACCTCATTTGAACACCAATTCAATTTCATCATCAATAAGTTTGATCTGCAATAGAAACACAAAGAAAAAGAGAGCGAAATACAAGAGTCGAGGAGAAAAACCCTAGAAAAGGAGAAAAGATGAAATTTTGGTATTTTATGGTCATAAGTGCGAAAGGATTAGGGTTTCAGATCTGTTGCAGGAGGCCAAAAGTTACAGGCTGAAATTTTGAAGTTACTGCAGGTCTGAAGTCTTGAAGTTGCAAGCCAAAATCTGAAATTGACGAAGACTTGTGGAAGGTTGACTTTTGTTGACTTGACTGGACTTTTGACTACTTGAAATGGTCTCTTTGGAGGGTTGACTTGGTGCTTGGAGGACTTGGTCTAGGGTTTTGGGTCTTGGTTTTCTCATTTTAAGCAGATTTTATAAGAGGATAAGAGATTTTTTGGGTTTTCCCCTTGGAGGGGTTTTTCCCTGGCCTATATTTTGTGTCCATTGTCTTTATTATTTTGCTCTTGATAATTGTTTGATGAAAAGATCTAATAAAGAAACACAAAAAGATAAGTAAAGTTCACAAGCTATTATTAGGATTAAGGAGAAATTGAATTAATAGTTGCCCTACTGCATTCTCCAACACTCTAACCCTTATTACTTGAGCTATATCTAGACTAGAATCATTTGGCCTAATGAGGACTCATTGATTCTTGAACTCCACAGCAAAGCCCTTATCCTCTATGACCAAAATTGAAATTAAATTCTTATTGAGACCTAGAACAAACAAGACATCATCAAATCTACAGAGTTACCTAACTTGAGCTACAAGGGAATAGTACCAACTCCTACTACTGTGTACTTGGCATCATCACCATGCTCAACTTGTACTCGTAAGAATCGCTTCTTTAAACTAGAAAATAATTGTCAGATTGATGTCATATGTCGATATGCCCCACTATCAACATACCACGCATCCCTTAAAAACACATTGGTAGAAACTCAAGATATCATCGAGAAATATTTCTTGAACTTGGTAGCAAACTTGTTCAATTGAGTTTTTGTAGAGAATGCTACCGACTTCTATTGTTGCCTCCTAGTCTGAGTACAATTTTCAACTCAACTGCTAAAAATAAGACTTTCAGATTTTTACTAAATGAATTACAAAATAGAATTACTTTTCAAAGAAAGTATCTTGAACTGTTGTTCTCATGTTCACACTGGACGTGTAGAAAAAATTTAGGTCCCTATAGCCCCTTCGATTTTAGGTTGTTTTGCACACGAAGTTTAATGCCCACAACCCATTTTGCATTTTTGATATATAAACATAAATGTGCATTCAAATAAAACACTGCCAGGCTACCACTACTTTCACTTTTCACTTTCAACGGATAATAGACAACACAAGCATACACACACAATTTAAGACACTGATATTTTTGGTCAATCTCTGACCCTGGAAAAAACCCACAAGGGGAAAATTGGTTTTAAGGAGTTTTTATTTGCTTTTCACAGAGAATTAATTACAACATTAAATTCATAACAAGAGTACTTATCTCTCCCTTGAAAACTCTGCCACTATCCTTGAAGTTTGTGCACAGTCCAGCAATCACTGCTCCTTGAACTGCATACCACTAACTAAACTTTCTAGCATTAAATTTCGTGCCTCTACTTAGCTTTCTCTACTCAGAAATTCGAGCCATTGTTTAGCAGTTTCCTCAAAGTCTGCCTCGAATTTGATGCTATTTCTCAGTACATTTTTTCTCCTAAAAATGTGTGCCAATGAAAGAATTATGTCCCTTGAATTTTGAGCCACTTACAACAATCTTTTCCCTCCAAAATTCATGCTTCATACTTGCAATCTTTACTTTGAAATGCGTGCAACAGACCCACTTTATTTGCCTTGACTTTTGGGCCTATCTTTCTCTCAAGGTTGCGCTAAAACCTCCTTGAATTTTGTGCTAGAACTGACCTCGGTCTGCAATCTGGAAACTCAACCTTAATCTCGAGTTGCGTGCTACTCTCTTAACCTAGAAACTTGTGTCAGTTTGGTGGTCTTCTTGTTGTAATTTCTATCCTTAGCAAATGTCTATCTTAGCTCTTCACCTTCAGCAAAATCTCCTCCTCTTCTCTTCAGCAGAAGCTATCTCAGACTCCTCTTGTAGAAGTTATCTCAGCCTCCTCTTCTCCTCTCCTCTTCTCCAACTCTACACTTGAAGAATGAGATCTTTCATTTACCCTTCCTCCCTTTTTAGTCTCTCTAATGAAGAGAAGCCCTAACCCTATGATCAATGGCTGAGATTAGATCTCAGCTCTCCTTGATCAAGGGTGGAGATCTAATCTCCCATTGACCCCCTTTTCATGTCTCCCCCCTCATTAATGACTTCCCCTAGTCACTTTAATGTATTTTTGTACCATGTACCTTTTTCTCATAAAGTCACTTTAAAAACATAAAGTAACTTTAATATATAAAATACTATGTACTTTTTGTGTTGAAATTCGAATACAAGGTAGAATTTCAAATCATGGTAATTACTTGTCACTGTTTATTATATATATATATATATATATATTACTTCATTCATTAGGTCATCAAGCAATTACACAAATACAATGCAAAAAAAAGACAAGAAACACCAAAGATTAGGCCAAAGGCAGGGAAAAACCCACAAGGGGAAAACCCATCAATCATTTCCTTATAGATTCTTCATCAACAAGAGAAATCCAAGTCAAACTAACCAGTGATCCAAGTGCCAAGTCAACCCTCCAAACTCTTCCATGTTTTGTCCACAAGATGGTTAAACAATTTGCTTCTTGTATGCCCTTTAGATGCCTCATCTCACAGAGATAAGTAGCTCATATTTCATTGAAATAATAATCTTCCTATAACTCGCATTGCACAGAGATGGTAACCTTCCTTCAACTCACATTACACAGAGATAATGACCCTTTCTGCAACTCGCATTTCACAAAGATAATGTCTCTCCTATAGATTGCATTCTTCAGGGATAATGGTCCTCCTGTAGCTCGTCTTCTCACAAAAATGTAGTGCCTTAGTAAGCTTGTGTACCACAGAAAAGTATGCCTCAGAAATCCGAATTTTCTTCCACAAATGAGCACCAAATTGCTTTCCAAATGGTGGAGGATAGGTGCCAATATATAGTTGTTCATTCATGTGAAGAGACACGTCCTTTGGGCAGGTCAACTTGTCTTTTTGGAGGGCCGACTTGGCAACTTGGAGAGACAAATGACACTTACAAAAATTCAATTTTTCTTCTTTTCACAAGGGTCATAAAGAACATGCCCTTTTACATTTTCTTTTCAAAACAAAGCATGAAGAACATGCTAGAAAATGATAATATTTTTTCTTCTTTTCTTTTCTTTTCTTTTTTTTGCATAAAATAAATATTGATACAATGTCAATTATGAAGAATGAACATAGTTACAATTCCAACACTCCCTCTTAACTAGGGAGGTATCCATAATGAATTATCAAGATATTCTCAAGTTGAGAACTTCTATATGTTGAAAAGTGTAGGTAAGAAGGTCTTCTTTGTGTGTGTGCCTTAGCCAAAGAAAGACCAGGACCAGTCTTTCACTTAGCATGGACGAGTTCATGGAGCTAGGACAAGTTCATGGAGTTAGATGATTCATGCACAGAGTTGGAGAGGTAGTTAAGTCGATCTCCAAGTGCCAATTCAAATTTAGAAGTTGATGAGTTGGAGAGCTTCAGTCTTGATTGAAGCAAGGACGTGTTACACTAGCAGTTGACTTAGTTAACAAGTCGAACTCAACTTGTGTTCTAAAATTGCACTTGCTAGATATAGCATGATCGAATTACTTAAAAGGAGGACGAAGGCACAATTGTAATCAATTTGTTTTGTGCACAAGGTTGTGAGACAAAACAATAGCTCACGAGTTTGTGAGAGGTTGCACCAGTTTGTGTGTGAGAGGTTATTGTTGTAAGTGCGTACTTTGGAGAAGCCAATATGCAAAGCATAGAGAGAATTCCTTGCTACCAGATTACGCTAGGAGTTAAGGGTTGCGTCCTAAAGTATAGGAGGCCCTCAGCGCTAGAGAATAGGAGCTTGTGCACAGAGAATTTGGGCCAGTCAAAGGAGGCTTGTGCACAGAGAATTCAGGCCAGTCAAAGGAGGCCTGTGCACAGAGAATTTGGACCAGCCAAAGGAGGCCTATGCATAGAGAATTCGAGCCTGTAGTGGAAACCTGTGAGCAAGGAAAGAGGGCCAAGCAGGCCGCTAGCAAGGAGAAGTTGGGTCAAGGTTGTTACATGGTGTTTCAAGCTATTGTAAGCAGTGAGAACAGTAAGTTTTCTAGTGAAACAGATTGCCTTGTAAAGGGATCTAATTGCTATAACTCTATCAATAAATTCTACAGCAAGAGGGTTTTCCCAGTTGGGTTCCCTATAAAATTATTGTGTTATTGTTAATGTGTGACTATGTTTCTCTGTTTCTATTCCGCTACTAATTAAGAGTAGAGAAGTTGTGTCTTGGTTAATCAAAGGTAGTTTCAATTGTCTCATTCAAGCACTTGCAGAATTTCAAGGAAAATCTACACTATAAGAAAGGATCTGAATTGATAAGCATCATCACACTCTATCTCTCCACTAGATCATAGCACAATGTTAGGAGGCATTCAATAGGACACCACCGCCTTCCAAGGCACATACCCCACCTAGGTTCACCAAGGTATGTCCTTACAAGACCATTTCCTCCTAATCCCAAGGAAAAGTTCATCCATCAGACCTTTCTTTTAACCAAGTCCATGTACTTGACTTACAGTTGTTAGTTTTGATCACAGTACATGACTCAAGAATGTTTATCCAAGATGCTTATCCAATGCACCATTCTCCCTATATGTGTTCATGTACTAGACTTATGGCAGTTAGCCCTAGCCATAATACATGACACATGGAGAACACGGTGTCCATCCTCACTCCCTCTCAAATAGGGAGGAGATATCCACAAGCCAAGCTTGTCTCAAAAATACTCATCCTTTTCCTTAGGAAGGGACTTCATAGATGCATTGGCTACCTATTCATCCATGGAGATTTGTTGTAGCTTCTTGGCTCTTATCTACACCATACTCTCGAATCATAGTGTGCTTCGAACTTTCGGGTTCTCTGGCAATCTTCATACGACTTTGATCGATACAAAGTATCACGAACGAATCCAACATGTCATCAAATAGTCCATTAAGTAATTTCTGGAGCCAAACTGCTTCACCTACTAATTGTACAAGCTTCCACATCTTCTACCTACGCAGCACAACAGAATCGTGTTTCATGCTCTTCCAAGAAATCATACCAGATCCCAACCATCAGCAATGTCTTTATTTGTCATCAACATTTCCAACCCAATCAATGTGTCAAGTTTTTCTACTAAACCTCAAATCCCAAGTTGTAGTATAAGATCCTTAAATTCTGCTTCCATCTCCCTCTGATGTCAACATTTCTTCCTTTCATTCATGTGTTCTTTCTCTCAAAAATGCGAGGTCTTCTTTAATCATGAGGCTCCTTCAAAATTTGGGATATCTCCTCTATCTGAGGCAATCATCTTTGACATGATCCTCTCCCTCTTACTGGGAGAACCTTCTTGCTTCCATGTTGTCATTTGTTTCATTCTACAATCGATCAAGGCATACTTTAAGTTGTCAACTCTTTGGTTCTTCTTCTAGTCCACATCTGGAAAAGACTCTTTGCTTTAGTTATTTCATTACTTTCTTCTTGCTACCAAGCCTAGGTAGCCCTTGTCATTCACCTGCAATCCTTATTAGGAGGATATGAAAGAATGAATACAATTAAGCAAGAGTATATATATAGACAAGAGACTCTTCAAAGACAACAACAACACTAGTAATCAAAGAGGAGGGTTTTATAGAATACTTATCTCTTAAGAAAAGTCAGCTCCCTCTTAATCTTGGTCTTTTTGTAATTTTCACCATTCTTGTCCTCACGTTAGCATGATGTCATATCTGTCATTTTCAAGAACTAGGACTTCTACTTACAACGGAAACTATTAGTCCTAGGGTTTTCTTAATTCATACTTTTGCTAGGGTTTACAAACCCTAGATGCCTCAAAATCTAAAAACCTCAAAACCTGCAATCTTCCAAATTTGCAAGTTCTACACGTATACTAATATGTTAGCCATAAACCCTAGATATGCCAAAAATTTAATTTTGTATGCATGGATTTGAATATTCATGAAGGCACCATCTATCAATTTTGATTATGTCTTTATCCTCAAGAGAGAGGATATAGACCCTCATACTGCATTAGATATCAACAATATCTAAATGTAATTTCTTCATAGTAGACCTAACAATGTGATTGACGAGGTCTTCTAAGAGCACACATTTTAGCTTAGATGAACTTGGAAGACATTGGATGCAAGCGAATTTTAACATAGATCTATGCGTAGTTCTTGAAAACAAGATTTATACGTACCTCTTGAATCTTACCAGCCGACCTTACTTGTTCTCCATTGTTGTCTTTGAGTATGGTACCATAATATATCTTCCTTGGGTTGCTTCAAAGAGATATGCTCACAGTAAACCCGTGCTTCTTATCACAGTAGTTTAAGTCAACTCTTCAAATTTGTCCATAAGAACTCCTTTCAATTTTGTCCATAAGAAGTCTGCAACTTGGTCTTTTGTATGGTCTCCAAGAGGTCTGAACATCAATCTTTGCATAAGTGTCATAGTCCTTCATATGAGCCAAGGGTACAGACCTTCAACTACTTTTAGAGATACATACTTCAAACTTCAGATTTGGTGCTTTCATCTTTGTGAGAAGAAACGCTTCTATGGTTATTTGCACATAGCATATCTGTTTAGGAAGGAGGAGATTTGTGCTTGAACAATGCTACTTAAGATATTAGCTATAGATCTTCGATCTTGAGGAGGAACTTGACCTTCCAATATTATCATTAGTATGTGTGTCTTTTGATACTTTAGTCATTCTACTAGACTTTATTGCAAACAAACTTCATATTTTAGACTACCTCTTGACTTCTTCTTGAGATCATGACTGAGTCTTTTGTCCTTGATGAACTTTTGCCTTTGGCCTTTTGAAATATGGTCCGAAAATTATTCGATCTTATTGAGACATACTGTGAAGCATTTTCCATACCTTCTTTTGACCTTTCTCAGAATTTTCCATTAGTGCTTATGTCGTCTTTATTAATAGCCCAAAAACTTCATCACAATTATGCCAATAAATTTGATCACAAGATGCCATACTTCTATTCGTAGATGTATGTTACATAGCTCACATTCTACAGTAGCAGTAGTATCATAGTAAACTTGGATACCTAGAAGTATATGATTATAGTAAGCTCAGATGTCACAGAAAGGTATTGCCATAGTAAGTTCAGATACACAAAAAATTGTTGCCACAGTAAGCTTAAATGTTACAAAAAAAATGTCATAGAGATTCGGACTGTCCTTTGTTCTTATTTTCTTGCTTGAGAGAGGGTACATAGATCTCTTCTTATCTCTCTTTACTTCAGCCTTCTATTCTCCTTGAGTAACTTGTAGATCGCAGAAATGATGACTTGTATGTTGTGTGAATTAAGGGATGATGTTAGGCCTGTTCTAGTTCTCTTCTTCAATAAGAACTTTGTTGTATATGTTCTTTATATTCTAGGCTAGACAAATTCGAACATTGTTTCTAGCTCTGATACCATGTTGAAATTCGAATATAAGGTAGAATTTCTAATCATGATAATGACTTGTGTTATATATATATATATATATATATATATATATAGTTTTTACTTCATTCATTAGGTCATCAAGCAATTACACAAATACAATGCACAAAAAAGACAAGAGACATCAGAGATTAGACCAGAGGCCAGGGCAAAACCCACAAGGGAAAAACCCATCAATCCTTTCCTTATAGATTCTTCATCAATAAGAGAAATCCAAGTCAAACTAACCAGGGATTCAAGTGCTAAGTCAGCCCTACAAACTCTACCATGTTCTGTCCACAAGATAGTTAACCAATCTGCTTCTTGTTTGTCCTATAAATGCCTCATCTCACAGAGATAAGTAGCTCATATTTTACTGAAATAATAATCTTCCTGTAACTCGCATTGCACAGAGATGGTAACCTTCCTTCAACTCACATTACATAGAGATAATGACCCTTTCTGCAACTCGCATTTCACATAGATAATGTCTCTCCTATAGCTCGCATTCTTCAGGGATAATGGTCCTCCTGTAGCTTGTCTTCTCACAAAAATGTAGTGTCTTAGTAAGCTCATGTACCACAGAAAAGTCAGCTTCAAACATCCGAATTTTCTTGCACAAATGAGCACCGAATTTCTTTCTAAATGGTGGAGGATAGGTGCCAATATAGAGGTGTTCGTTCATGTGAAGAGACATGTCCTTTGGGCAGGTCGACTTGTCTTTCTGAAGGACCGACTTAGCAACTTGGAGGGGCAAATGACACTTAAAAAAATTCAAATTTTCTTCCTTTCACAAGGGTCACGAAGAACATGCCCTTTTACATTTTCTTTTCAAAACAAAGCATGAAGAACATGCCAGAAAATAACATTTTTTCTTCTTTTATTTTCTTTTTTTTGCATAAAATACATATTGATACAATGACAATTATGAAGGTCGAACCTGGTTACAATTCCAACATTTTGTACCTCATAAAGTGACTAAAAGTCACATGACTTTAATAACTCATAAAGTCACCCACTAAAAAGGTCTCTCATGTGTTTTCCTAGGCCAAAGGCAAAAAGCACTAGGAAACACCTCCTTGGCACCCTTTTTCTCAACACTCCCTCTTACCGAGGAAGGTGTCTCTCATCACTCCCATCTAATCCTTTAAGTAGAAATGTTTGCCCCTTGTCACCAAGCTACCATCCACAACATGTTTGATATTGTAAAGCCATCTGGAAGTCACCACTGACTTCCCCTTAGGTCTCGACACTGTCTCCCACATATCATTCTTCATGATGGAAGCATACTCCTCCATCATGGCATCCCTCTAGATCTACTGACTCGTAGCCTCCTCATAGCTAGTTGGCTTGGTCTCCACAACACTCGCCACATAGCCACCAAGCCTCTCTGGTGGTCTGCTCTCCCTCACTGACCATTGTGAACCTGTACCCGTAGATCCTGAGACCTATAGTGTGCTTCCCTACTTAGGAGCTTGTTGCTCTACATGATCATCCTCCCATGACCTCCTCAAGGCGCTGGTAGGCTGAAACATGAACTTGTAAAGTCTCCCATGACGAACACCAATCACTCTAGCAGAAGCTATGCTAGATCCCCTGGGATACATAAGCATCTGTCCATCCCAAAACACCACTACATATCCCTTGTCCTCAATACTAGACACTGAAATCAGGTTCTTCTTCAACCCTAGAACATATAGGACCTTCGTCACTTTCAAGGGAGGCAATGACTCCCTCTAAAAGGATACAGTCCCCACACTTATTGCTCTAACCTTGGAGTTATCTCCAAGCACCACCTCCAAGTCTATATCATCCTCTGTAAGACTTGTAAAGTGCTCTCTCACTCCAGTCATATGGCAGGAAGCTCCACTATCTACAAACCAAACACTAGAAGATGTAACACTAGTGGCAAGACTCACCACTAAAGCAAACTCTGTATCAAACTTGGTGGAAAACTCATCCACCTCGGCTAAAGTTGCAACACCCTTCTTCTCCTTCTTGTTGGGACATTGAAAGGCATAATGACCCATCTTATGACAAGCAAAGCATCTCACTTTGCTCATGTCCTTCTCGGACTCCTGTTCTCCCTTTTGCTGCTTGGCCCCACTCGTGGACCCCTTCTTCTTCTTCTTGCCCTTAGCTGCGAGGTTACATTCTCCTCCTCATCCCTACCACCATGCTAACTGTCACTCTTGGCATTCCTCCTGGTCTCCTCCTGGATGAAATCATCCCACATCCTACTCCAATCAAGAAAGTGCTCTCTGGCAACAATGCCATCTATGAATCCATCCCATTGCTTGGGAAAACCATCCAATGTCGTCCTAACCAACTGATCCTCAGGGATAATCTCTCCCACTGCAGCCAACTCATCTCTCATCTATGAGATATTGGTAAGGTATGAAGTCATTGTGTCAGTCTTGGTCAGTTTGGTGTTTTTTAGTTTCCCACTCAACACCATCTTCCTGATCCTCTTAGCTTTGACATTTCGCATGTTGAAGTTTGCCAATTGAATAGGATCAATGGGTGGTTGTACTGCATTCTTTACAATATCCCACACCTCAACATCTTCAAGCAGTAAGATTATCCTCTCCTTCCATGGGCCAAAATTTTTAGCCCCACTCAGCCTATCCTTCACCCTAAAACCAGTAGCCATCTGACCCTCTCAACAAACACAACTTCCAATCACTGAAAATGTGCAAACACCTCGCTCTCAACCACAAACCTCTAGTATATAGGCAGATTTATGCTTGTTGTAGCTTCATTGTTATCAACAGAAGGTTGCTTGTTGATCACTTTTATCAGTTGTGGGTTCTCACAACCTGGCTCTGATATTAGTAGAAAATTTTTAGGTCCCTATAGCCCCTTTGATTTCAGTTTGTTTTGCACATGAAGTTTAATGCCCACAACCCATTTTGCATTATTGATATGTAAACATAAATGTGATACCACTACTTCCACTTTTAGCTTTCAGCTGATAATAGACAACACAAGCATACACACAATTTAAGACACTGATATTTTTGGTCAATCTCTGACCCTGGAAACAAGCCACAAGGGGAAAACTAGTTTTAAGGAGTTTTTATTTGCTTTTCACAAAGAATAAATTACAACATTAAATTCATAACAAGGGTACTTATCTCTCCCTTGAAAACGCTGCCACTATCCTTGAAGTTTGTGCACAGTCCAACAATCATTGCTCCTTGAACTGTGTGCCACTGACTGAACTTTGCAACATTAAATTTCATGCCTTTGCTCAACTTTCTCTACTCAAAAAGTCGAGCCACTGTTCAACAGTTTCCTCCTCAAATTCTACCTCGAATTTGATGCTACTTCTCAGTAGACTTTTTCTCCTGAAAATGCATGCCAATGACAGAATTTTGTCCCTTGAATTTCAGGCGACTTACAGCAATCTCTGCCCTCTGAAATTCATGCTTAAGACTTGCAGTCTTTACTTCGAAATGCATTCAACAGACCCAAGTTATTTTCCTTGATTTTCGGGCCTGTCTTTCTCTCAAGCTTGAGATGAAACCTCCTTGAATTATGTGTTGGAACTTACCTCAGTCTGCATGCTAGAAACTCAGCCTTAATCTCGGGTTGCGTGTTTCTCTCTTAGCCTGGAAACTCGTGTCAGTTTGGTGGTCTTCTTGTTGTAGTTTCTCTCCTTAGCAAATAGTTGTCTCAACCTCTTCACCTTCAGCAAAATCTCCTCTTCTCCTCAGCCAAAGATATCTCAACCTCCTCTTGTAGAAGCTATCTCAGCCTCCTCTTCTCCAATCCTCTTCTCCAACTCTACACTTGAAGAATGAGATCTTTGTTGAAATTTCTAAGTCTGACTCGTTAGAAATCCCTACTGCATTATCTAGTTTATTTCTCCTACTTGTTTATTCCATTAACAAGTTATTTATAAATATATATGCTGAAAATAAACACAAATGCAGCCTTAACTCATATACAGATCAGCAACTGAAAAAATATTGAGACAAACACACAAGGGACACCATTATTTTTGGACAATCGTCCCCGGAAAAACCCAATGCGGGAAAACCGGTGCAACAGATATGAGGGTTTTATTATTAAGCAGCTTCTGAGTACAACTAGGGTGCCAGAAATGGCTCACCCAACAGAGATTGTTACACGGCAGTAATACCTCTTCTCGGAGACAGATATTTAGCCTCTTAGCTCTAGTCTGCCCCACGAAAAATCCTTCTGGTGCTTCTCCTAGGCTTTGCGTCAACCCTGCTAGCCTCAGCGTCCCTGGTGAGCCATTTGCCCTAGTGAAGGAGTTGGCCTACTTTGACAACTCGATATAGTTGGATCCTTTGCTGTCGGGTGTTCTTGATCTACATGTCCATGATCCGATCATTTGTGGCTTGCTCCATGCAATCTGGATTTAACTCTGTAGGTGTGAGTTGTTCTACAATGTCTGATGTGTCCAGCAATGGTGGGAAGTATGGTCGAAGGCGGTCCACATTGAACACTGGGTGCAGGCCAAGGAATGGGGGAATGTTGAGCTCAAATGCATTGTCTCCCACAGCCTTGGTAATGGTGTAAGGACCATATCGTAGTGGTATGAGTTTCCCATAAACTCTAGTAAGGCGTTCCTTTTGAAAATGCAACCAGACTTTGTCGCCCACCTGAAACTTGTGTGGCACCCAATGTTGATCATGTCGTTGCTTGTACTTGGCATTTGATTTCTCCAAAATGTCATGGACCTGCTGGCGAATATGTTGGATGTGCTCAATGAAGTTGTTTGCCTTATTGGCTTCCAACTGGACATGAGTCGAATCTGCCTGAGTAGCTGCAAATGGTATGGCCACATCAATGGGACATAGTGGCTGGAATCTCAAACCCACCTGAAAAGGGTTGTGGCCAGTCGAGCTGTGGAGAGCCCGGTTATAGCTGTGTTGTACATAGGGGAGGCTCTCATCCCATGTGTGTGGATGCTTTGAGTTGTACATGCGCAGAATGTGTACGATCATCCTATTGATGACCTCTGTCTGGCCATCAGTTTAGGGATGGAAAGCTATGGACTTAGTGAGCTTGGTGTCCAGCATCGACCAAAGACTGGACCAAAATGTACTGAGGAACCTGCTGTCCCGATCTGAGATGATAGACTGTGGGATCCCAAAGTGTACCCACACTCGTTCAAAGAAGAGTTTAGCAGTGGCTTCTGCTGTGATATTCTTCTTGCAGGCCGCCATAATGGCCATCTTCAAGAATCTGTCAATGACCACAAAAACAAAGTCGTTGCCATTCTTAGTAGAAGGAAGGCCCGACATGTAATCCATGGAGATGGATTCCCAAGTTCGACTAGGGGTAGGCAGCGGAGTATAGAGGCCTTGCTTCTTGATGGTCGGTTTGGCAATGGCATAGGCAGTGCAGGATCTGATGTACTTCCCGACATCCTGTCGAAGATTCGGCCAATAGAAATACTTTTGCAGTACTGCCACTGTTTTCTCGACCCCGAAATGCCCAGCGGCCCAACTGTAGTGCGCTTCCCAAATCATCTTGGCTCGCTCACTTGAAGGAACACAAAGGTGTCCCAGGTGGCATAGCAGGGCATCCTGGAGGTGAAAATCTGGAACTTGTTGACCCTCCAAAAGCATCTGATATGTGTGGCCGAATTTTGGGTCGCTTTTGTAGAGAAGTGGCCAATCAGAAGTCTCATGCCCACAAGAGTTGAGCACGGTGGTTAACGCCATGATTGGTGGTCATTTAAGGCAGTCTGCAACATTATTGGTGCTACCCTTCTTATACTTGATATTCAAATGGAACTGTTGCAAGTATGTGGACCACTTCTGATGGCGATCATTCTGCAACTTCCCTTGCGTCTGTATGAACTGCAGGGGTCAGTGGTCTGTGTGGATGACCATTTCCTTCCCCAAAATGTAATGCTTCCATTGTCGGCAAGCCTGCACAATGGAATACATTTCTTTGTCATAAGTGGGATACTTCCGGACTGTGTCTGAAAGTGTCTCACTGTGATATGCCACTGGATGCCCTTGTTGAGTAAGGACTGCCCCAACAGCATAGTCAGAGGCATCTGTCTCGATCTCAAATGGTTGTTGCAAGTTTGGTAAAGTGAGCACTGGTGCAGAGCAGAGGCGATGTTTCAACTCTGCGAATGCCTTCTGTTGAGATTCAGACCAAAAGAATTTTGCTTTCGCTCCTCCCTTGGTGACTTGACTCAAGGGCCAAGTGATATGAGAGAATCCCAACACGAACCTGCGGTAGAAATTGGCAAGACCCAGAAAGCTACGGAGCTCTGTCAGAGTGGTTGGGGCTAGCCAATCCTGAATGACTTGGATCTTGGCTAGATCCACATGCACCCCTCGTTCATCAATAATGTATCCCAGATACTGAACCTGGGTCATGCCAAAAGTGCATTTCTCCAAATTGTCACATAGCTTGTGTTGCCGTAGTGTTTGGAGAACCTGTCGAATGTGGTGGAGGTGCTCTTCCCAACTTTGGTTGAAGATCAGGATGTCATCCAAGTATACCACTACAAATGAGTTGGTGAATGGCCGCAAGATGTCATCCATTAGCCTCATGAAGGTTGCAGGAGCATTCATCAACCCAAAAGGCATAACCAACCATTCAAAAAGGCCCTCCTTGGCTTTGAAGGCAGTCTTCCACACATCAGAGGGTTTGATTGGTACCTAGTGATATCCTGATTTCAAGTCGATCTTGTTGAAATATTTTGCCCCCTTCAATTGGTCCTGAAGGTCATCAATCTGTGGGATCAGGTACCTATTTCGAACAGTCATCTTGTTCAGCGCCCAATAGTCAATACAGAGTCTCCAAGTCCCGTCCTTCTTCTGTACCAACACGATCGGGCTCTCACAAGGCGATGAACTCAGACGGATGTGACATTTCTACAGCAGCTCCTGAATCTGCCTCTTGATTTCGTCGTTCTCCAAAACAGAGCACCAATAGATTTGTCCATTGGACAGTGGCGCACCTGGGGTGAGATCGATGAAGTGCTTGACATGACAGTGCAAAGGCACCCCTGCGGGGGAGGAGAAGATGTCCTCGTACTCCTCCACGACCTTGTCCATCTGTTGTTGTCGTGCGGAGGGTCCCTGTCTGGAGGTCGTGGCCACCGTCTTCTTCTTTCCCTGAGGGCATATCATCAGGAAAACAAATTTCTCGGTTTTGGAAATGAGCTTACTGCATTGTTTTGCAGTAACCAAAGAGATGACGGTAGGCAGTGCTACCTCCAGTATCCTT
Organism: Pinus tabuliformis; assembly: GCA_031772625.1. Lineage (NCBI taxonomy): Eukaryota > Viridiplantae > Streptophyta > Pinopsida > Pinales > Pinaceae > Pinus > Pinus tabuliformis. The sequence continues at coordinate 86,118,427 of CM062804.1, forward strand.
TACAACTTATTTCCCAAAGTAACAATAACAGCACGAGGCCTTGACTCATACACAGCATGTCGCTTCCATAAGTATGGTTGACCTAATAATACATCACAAACATCAGGGGGAGCAACGTCACATAATACCTCATCCGTGAAGGGCTTGATGTTGTATGGAAAGCGACACTACTGACTCACGCGAAGATCTCGTCCTTGGTGAAACCACCCGATGGTGTACGGTTGTGGATGTGTTGTGGTCAGTAAGCCCAGCCACTTCACGACCTCTTCCAAAATGAGGTTCTTTTGGCTCCCGCTGTCGACAATGAACTGTAGCGGGTAACCCTTTACCCACATCTGGGAGTGGAAGAAGTGCTCCTACTCCTCTGGATCTTCAAGTTCCTCCTTCTAGATCTTCATGGTGGCAACGGTGGCGTTGGGCTCTGCATCGATAATCTGCTTCCCTTTGTCATTCCCCTTGGCGGGTTCTGACTCAGAGTCGGAACATGCATCTGATTCTGAAGCCTTTACCTCGGCCACCAGTCACTACTTGGCCCGACACTTGTGTTGTGAGTGGAGCTCTTATGGAAATCACACCACTTTCTCGTGTCCTTCTTCGGCTTCGCAGCGTTGTTCTTTGCTTGCAGCTTTGGTGGGTTGTCCTGGGTCACCCCGCCTTGGCTTTGTCCTTTGTTCTGCAGTTTGGGGGCACCTTTCCCTTGCTTCGGATTCGCAGATCCAAAGTCTCGCTTCTTCTGTTTAAACTTTTGCTCGATCTTGACGGCATATCGGTATGCCGTGCCGAGCGAGGAGATGTCCAGGAATTCCATCTCGTCCTGGATGTACCTGTGCAAGCAGCCGCGGTACTTGAGAACCAAATGCTTCTCAGAATCCTTGATACCCAACTTCGTGCAAAGGGTATGAAAAACATTGGTAAACTCCAGCACATCTTGGTCCCTTCCCTGTCGCAGCGTTGTCCACTTTATGTATTTATCCTCATAGCTCCCGACAGGGTAGTACTGCTCCTTGATGGCATCCCGGAACGAGTTCCAAGTGGGTGCAACTGAAAATAGTGAGTTTGTACTTTCATCCTTCTACTCACAGTAGGTTTCCCACCAGTCCTTGACATGGGGGGCTGCTTTGAGAAGTGCAAAAGTGATCTTTTCCCAGCTGGAAAAATCATGAACGGAAAAATATCCTTCTAGCAGATTTAACCATTTATCTACAGCATCTGCATCTATCTGACCCTCAAATATGGGAATGTCAAAGTTAACTTGTACCTTAAAGGGTGTGGCGCTTCTAGAGTAGCTGCTGGAAGTAGATGTGTCGCCCTTGGGTAGCCGCTGAAGGATCTGGGCAAAGTTGTCCATCATCGCATTCCTTTGTCGCTCGAGGGCTTCTTCGAGCAAGATTTTGATAGGATCTCCTGCCCCCTCGTCTTTCTTTTCATCCACCATGGGAGGCCATCGGGATTTGCGAGGCTGGTCTTGCAAAGGTTCGACCAGTTCAAGCCCTAACTCCTTATATCCCGACCTCGTTGGGGACATGCAAAGAAAAACAGAGAAAGAGCAGACTACTCTGATACCACTAATCCAGATTTAAACAGAAACGCAACAACATACAGATATAACCATAAATACAAAGATGCAGTGGAAATAACACTTCATTTCATTAACATCAAATACTGAAATATGCTTACAAACAGAATGGAAATAAGACTAGCTCAGGCGATGGTAGCTTATCTCTGAAAAGAGATGTGGCGACTACATGCCTCTGAACTGTGTTACAATGAGGCTCGAAGGCCTATTTATTGTTGAGAAACAATGGAAAACCCTAAACATCCAAAAACCTAACCCTAGGAGATGAACCGCCAAACTGTGGGCCCTGTTTGGGTAAATTGGTACATCAACTTCCCGGGATCATAACTTTGGCATACGATCTCCGTTTGACGCGCACAATACCTCGTTAGAAAGATCTATCTGAGGACTACAACTTTTGAGTGAGCAACATCGATCTACGACCCATGTTGCTGCCGGTTTTCCCAAAAAACGTCATTTAGGGCCTCAAAACGGCTTCGGAAGTTCAAGACCCGAAAAACTGCCAAAAATAGTAAATTGTGCTACAAATAAGGAAACTAAAAAACTGAAAGAAACAATGGTGGGGGTCCAAGTGAAATAGGCGAATGGCCACCAATATCCACCTGGAACACATAATGACCCAGCTGTCCCGCAAATATCCTTCTTCTTCCTCTTCCCCTACTGTCCTGCAGATGTTAGAGCCGCATCCTCCTCCTCCTCTTTCTTGATTCGACTTCCCTTCCCACTACTCCCTGCCTTGGTCAACAGTCTGATCTCTTCTTGATGAAGAGCTGCCCACATCTCTTCCCATCTTAGAAGAGTAGCTCTGGCCAAAATGCCTTGGACAAATGTCTCCCGCTCCTCGAACACTATATTCAAGGCGATCCTCACCATGAACTCCTGATCCGGCATGGCCCCTATGGAAGTAAGTTGGTCATGAAATTCTGCAATCTGAGGAGGTATAGATCTATCTGTTCCCCGTTCTGCATCTAATACAACCACAGTTGATTCTCCAATAGCATCTTCCACTACACGGAAGTGCCCCAATACAATGTCGTTAAGGTATCCCACATCTCCTTTGTTGTGTTCTTTTCAGCAATATGTGGTACAACATGATCCTTGACACCATCAAGGATTATGCACTTTGCCCTCACCATTGCATCCTCATACTTCTCATTATCAGCTGGGTCGACTAGGATAGCCACGGTTCTCAAGGCGAAGCCCTTGATGCGATGTCTATCCAAGACTACCAGGATCCTGGCCTTCCAAATGACGAAGTTAGAAGCCCCGTCCAACCTGTCCTGGTCCCTCAGTCTGTTCACTGTCGTCTTCACTCCTCTTATGGAATCCCTTTGAGTTTCAACTTCCCTCCTGGAAATCTCCCTCTAAGTCCTGATTTCCCTGCTAGAAATCTTCATGCCAAATGTCGAACCGCTCCTCTCCAATCCTCTTTGCAACTGCAACTCGGATCTAGATTTCTTGGTTAGAAATCCGTCAAGGTAGTGACTCCCTCTACCTTGGTTTTGTCTCGTTAGGTATTATTCTGCTTCGATAGAAACAACACCCCACCAGCTTCCCAATCCACAATCTGCCCATAGCTCCCTAGGCCCCGGCAAAGGAAACTGAGCCTTTCAGCTCTGCGCAATCTCGACAAAGGCTAAATCACTCCTCTAGCCAACTGCGTCAAGCCTACCTGGCTATGTAGGATGACGTGGCTTTTCGTGAGCCTCTTCTGCCTCTACGTTGGCCCTCTCTCTGGCTCGAAATGATGATGCATGCCCTCTGCGTCACTCCTCTGCTACCTTCTGCTTAGGAGCAGCTCTGTCTCTCAGGACAGCTGCAAATTTCTGATATCACTGATGCCTTCAGTCCTCCTATGATCTGCAACCCTCTGATACATGTTGAAATTTCTTAGTCTGACTCGTTAGAAATCCCTACTGCATTATCTGGTTTATTTCTCCTACTTGTTTATTCCATTAACAAGTTATTTTATGCAGCCTTAACTCATATACAAATCAGCAATTGAAAAAACACTGAGACAAACACACAAGGGACACCATTATTTTTGGACAATCGTCCACGGAAAAACCCAATGCGAGAAAATCGGTGCAGCAAATATGAGGGTTTTATTATTAAGCATTTTCAGAGTACTACAATTAGTGTGCCAAAAATGGCTCACCCAACAGAGATTGTTACACGGCAGTAATACCTCTTCTCGGAGACAGAGATTCAGCCTCTCAGCTCTAGTCTGTCCCACGAAAAATCCTTCCGGTGCTTCTCCTAGGCTTTGCGTCAGCCCTGCTAGCCTCAGCGTAGCTCCTGAACCCTCTGCGTCAGCCTTCTGACTCTCTACATCAGCTCTCTAGCCTTCTGCGTCACCCACGTAGGCCCCTCAACCTCTGCACAGTCTCTAGCTGCCTCTGCGTAGCTTTTGCTGCCTCTACGTAGCTTTGGCTGCCTCTGTGTCAGCCTCTTCAGTCATTGCGCTGACCCTCAGGCACTATCCCTACCTCTCTACTATGTACTCACTACCCCTTGCTGCAACAGATCACTTGTTCAAATTTTCTCAACAAGCCCCCGCTCCAGAAAATCGAACTAACTGATCAATCTTGTTGTATCTCCAACTGACCCTCAAACCTCCTCTTATACTTTTCCTGTTGAGTCTTCAACGGCCGAGATTAAGTCTCTAATCAACGGCTAAGATTAGATTTGGCTTGATCCATGTCATTTAGAACATTCTCACCCAGTTTTATATTAATACCCATTAATATTTTAATTTTCCTAAGTTTAGACTTAGGAACCCCATTAAAAATATTAATTATTTTAATATCTCTCCAACCGGTTGGAGTTTCCCCAAACTATTTCTGGGCCTTGGAGATCTTATGTGCTTTAGCCTCTCGACCAATTTTCATGGTGTTAAAATTGGCAACTAGGGCCAAACTCCATGTGGGTCATATTATTTATGGCAACTGATATTTTTATTGGATCCCTCTCATTGAGAGGTGTAGGATTGATCTAAAGATCATCCGATTCCAATAAGTATTTATGAAGTTATGAATTTATTTATGTTATGGACAAATTGTTAAGTCGGCCAGCAACTTATGTAGGCTCAAAAGCCCAACAGTCATGTCTATTCAACCTCTACGTTTTAGTATAAATAGAAGAGGACTTCAAGTCATTTCTACACACACTTGGATCTCTTTCTCTCTCTACTTGTCTTTGGGTTTTAGTAGGAGAGATCCTAAGGAAAAGCCGGAACTACCAGAACTGCCAGAAAAGCTAGAACTGTTGGAAACGCCGGAACTGCCGGAAATGCCGAAAAAGCCGAAACTACCAAAAAAGCTGGAAAATCCGGAACTACCGGAATTACCAAAAAAGTCGGCACTGTCGGAAAAGCCAGAATTATCGAAAAAGCCAGAAATGCCAAAAAAGCCAGAAATACCGGAAAAGCTAGAAAAGCCGGAAAAGCCAGAAATGCCGGAACTGTCAGAATTGCCGAAAAAGTCAGAACTGTCAGAAAATCCGGAACTACCGGGAACTGCCGAAACAGCCGGAGCATCTGTCTCCAAAGGAAGGCAACATGATGTATGAGATCATGGGCAGCATAATAAGCAGCATGATGATATGAGCATGGCCAACATAATGATGCATGATGATATGAGCATGGGCAGCATAATGATGAATGAGATCATGAGCATGGACAGCTTGATGATGAATAAGACCATGGAAGATGCAGCATGATGAGCAGCATGAAGATGAGAGCAGCTCAGTCATCAAGGTTCAACACATGTGACAATACAGCAAGGTGTCACACGGTAATGTGCAGCAAATAGACGAGATGCAGCACTATGATAGGTGAACGAGTCACCTTAGAGAATCAGTTGAAGCAATATGTCTTCCACTGATCTCATGCCGATATCAAAAGTCAAAGTGATTGACTTCTATTGTAAATGTACAATCTTTCTCACTTTCTCTGGTGAACTTTGAAAAACATAAAAGAAGAATTGATCAAGGGTTTCCCCACATTGGGGTTTGTCCCTGGCTAGCGCCACATCTTGTGTCCTCTTGTCTTGGCTTGTCTTCTGCGATTTATATTTATGTTCTATCTGCAGTTTACTTTATGCTAATGTGATTGCTAATGTGGAAAAGAAATTGAAATAAATTGCTCTAGTATTGAACATACCTAAAATTAACACATGGCTAGAGCACATCCGATGCTACCACAAATCAACAATCTCTCCTTTGCCTTTTCTGCCTTTTTAGTCTCTTTAATGAAGAGAGTCCCTATCCCTGTGATCAATGGTCGAGAGTAGATCTCAGCTCTCCTTGCTCAAGGGTGGAGATCTAACCTCCCATAGACCCCCTTTTCATGTCTCCCCCTTCATTAATGACTTCCCCTATTCACTTTAATGTGTTTTTGTACCATGTACCTTTTTCTCATAAAGTCACTTTAAAAACATAAAATAACTTTAATAAATAAAGTACTATGTACTTTTTGTACCTCATAAAATGAATAAAAGTCACATGACTTTAATATCTCATAAAGTCACCCACTAAAAATGTCTCTCATGTGTTTTCCTCAACCAAAGGCAAAATGCATTAGGAAACACCTCCTTGGTACGCTTTTTCTCAACAACATGTGTGGAAGTTCCTATCTAAGCTATAATTCTCAACATCACAAACAAAAGCCATTGGGAATCACAAAAGCACCTTTGAGCAATGTTAGTATTGTTGCTACACAAACTAGCAGGCCCAATTTGTAGGTTGAAGCTAGAAGGCACAACAACAATTTGGGACAAAGACCCAACGTCACCACAGCCTATGTCCCATTCTCTTCTTGGATTTTCACCGATGGGAGGAGTCCTAGTATTTCTCACTTGAGATATGTGTCTCTAAGATAGGCTCGAAGTGAGGCAAAATGGCTCATTCAACGGAAAGGTTCAATAACTGTGCAAGCTTTGGGAGAAGCTAGTAAAACTTTCCACGAATAATCCCTTGGAAAGGATCCTCCACAAGACCTAGGGTTGAGATATATGATGATATATAGGCACATCCAAGGTCTGGGTAGGCAAGAGAAAAGGCTATGAATAATATATTTCAACAAGTACTAAAGTGCAAGCCTTCAAAGAATCCCCAAGTTGAAAGATGGCTTCTAGGGTTCCCACTTGGTGTGATAGCTAGGGCATCAACTATATTGAAATTCCACCGTCGGAATTCATTCAAAACTTATGGATGTCTAGAGGAGAGAATAAGGAAGAATCATGTCGGGACAGAATCCCAAAATTCCTCCTTAAAATTTCGCACCAAGCCCTAAAGAGGCTCCCTTAACCTTGAGGGACGAGGAAAAAGAGAGAAAGGAGGTGTAAGAAGAATGATTTCACAATTAAGATGTGATCACCAAGGATCCTAGACCCAGTGCCTGCTTATTAGGAAAAATGGAGTCAAGATAAACCATGGAATGGAAATTTACTCTTCAAGGAGACCTAGAAGAAATTTCACTACCCTAGATGCAGCAACAACAAAACAACTTCTAGAATTGTATACTTCAAATGACTATTTATGGAGTTTTGAGGATGCAAATTCAACTAATCCTCTAGGAACATTCATCCATTCTTTGTCCAATGAGTAACACATGCAAAATTCCAATAGTTTTCAATAGTCCAAGAAATTCACATTAATTAGCGCACATTTAATCACCATAACAACAATTTCCATGCATTAGACATTCATGAGAGAAAAAATATAGCATCAAATTACACTTACAAGACAAAGAAGAGTATATCCATCCATAAGTGTGCCAAAAAGAAGCTCTAAGAATGCCAACGAATTTATCCAAACATCATAATTCATTAAGAACATCCAAAACTTTGTCCTCTACTGCAAGTTCGAATTCTCTTTTAGAGAGAGATCCAAATCCAAGTGATGATGAGTTACAAATGAGGCTCTTCTTAATTTATATGAGCCTTTAGGAGTTCTAATTGGTCTAATTAGCCTAATTTAGCCGCTAATCAATATTTTAATGTGCAAATAACAACCTTATTGGTGACAAGTCCACCAAATAGCTCAAAAGTACAAAATAAGCCTTCCTAATGAGGCCGAAATGATCAAATAATGGTGCAAAGGGTCATTGGAAGGCCAAGATAAGTCCTCCATGTGCCATGATGAAGAGGAGGGCTCCCAAAATGGTGACCAAGGGGGCGGCACCTTGGTTTCCAAGCAAAACCCCTGTGTTGCCCCCAAGTTGTTGTGGGGCACAATCACTGGTCTTATGGGTCTCCAACTAGATCAAAGATGTCAATTCTCCATCAATGAGGGCTAGAATGATGACACATGCCCTCTCATGTCTCTCCGGATGAGATAATACCCCATCTGGGCCCTAGGTCAGTGCCCAAGTGGCATGTGCAAATGCGGGATCGGTTGGGCAATGTGGTCCAAGTGCATCATCATCTCTGTATGGTTGGGGCATGAACAAGTAATATGTGGTGCTGAAGAAGCCCATGGCATGTCATCAATGTTCTGTTGTGATGGAGGCCCATGGCTCTCAACGCTCACCCTACAAGTGTCATTATGACCCTCTAGAGGGCTTAGACCCTGCATAGGGAAACCAAGTCCAAATGGAGACCCACCTGCAATCATGTATAAGATCCAATGTGTCTCATCACCTTCTAGTACAACAATACATTAGTGCAATTGAGTAAATAGGTTTGCAAACCAGGGGCAAAAGTGGACACTTCATAGTGGCATGCCCTTCCAAATGGGCTTTAGAAGGTACAGGTGTTTCTTTGCTCAACAAGAGAGGTTAATAAAATACCCTATTAGGTGGTTTCAGCCTCTAAGGGAGTGACAAGTCCGTGGTACATCCATCAAATGGAAGGTGTCAAGTGAAATAATGATGGAGTGGAGTGGGGCAACAGGGAAGTCTCCAGACCACATGCCATGTTACAAGGGCAGCTATAATGAGGGAAGCCCACACATGGGTGTACAAATGTAGGAGGGAGCAATTGTGGTGCATGAGTTACCTCGGCCTTTGTTTTTCCACCCTTCTTCATATGTCTTTTGCCTTTTATTGATTTTTCTTTCTTTCAACTACTCGGGGCTCCAGGGGATAAGAGCATGATGTGTATGATAAAGCAGGGATTACTCCCTTAAGGTTGGGCAGTTCATCACCCACCAGGGGTTGGGACAATCATGGGTTCCTTAATGATGCAAGGGGCACACATAGGGGCCCTAGGAACCAGGGTGATGCCCATAGTGATAGGGGTAGAGCTCATGCTTGGTTTTTGCCCACGTGCTGAATTTTTATGTCCTGGCCACTTTTTGCATTTTATGGTAAATTTCTTGTTGTAAGTGGCCAAATTATGCTTTTAACATGTTTTTTGCTGCATCAACCTTTGGGGCATCATTCCAGGCCTTACCCAAAGTGTGGAGAAGGGGAGGGGGACGCTAACTCCTTGTGGACCCAATGGACAAATGTGGACCCAGATGTAAAGAGTGTGAAAAGGAGTTATAATGAGCGAAGGGGAGTGAGATGTATGGTGTCAGGAAGCGGGACTTGTTGCACACATTTTGTCAAAGTTCCAAGGAAGCAGTGGTACCATATATTTTTCCAAAGGACCAAGATCATCATCCATCAATATTTTGAGTCATTGTAAACCCATTCTGCAAAACAATTTAATGTAAATGATGCTAGTAAGACCGTATATGTATGTAACAACCTAGGTAAGCCTCTTATTTTGGTGACGAATTTCATCCTAAGAGTTTTTTCGTCTCACTGAGTCATTTGTGTTTCTAAACACGGATGATCGGCAGAATTCTTCCCTCTAGCCTCACCCCAAAGCTAGGGTGGAATTTGTTGTCAAAGCCTTAGGTGAGTCCTAGTGTTTTAGTGGAGACTTCTGTAAAAGTGATTTGTGAATAATTTATGCTAATTGGCTAAATTATTTTATTACAAATCACTTGGTCTACTAGATCATATTGTGTCGCAGAACTGGGTAAATTGTTTGAGGGTCTATAACGAACGGGTATTCCCCCTTTGAGGGTTGAATTTTGTAAAATTTTATGTAAAAAATATTTTAGTTCACGGTCCCTCATACTTAGACACCATGGCTAAAATATTTGAGGGTGGAAAAATAATTAATCACCTCAAGTGTCAATTAATTAATTTTTCTGGCAAAAATAAAATTATTCCTAAGCTAGGAAATTAATTAATTAAAGTAAAAATATTAAAACGCTGGAAGAAATTAAATTCTCCAAGTGGAAAAAATCATGGGTTTCAAATAAATTAATTTTTGAAGGTCCCCTAAGGGAATATTGGAAATTTCAAGAAAAATTGAACCCTTGGGCATTGATAGTCAAGTCAAAGTCAATTTTTTGAGGAAATTAGCTCAAAATAATTATTTTTGAGCTAATAAAAAATGGGTTTAATGAGAAATTCGAAAATTCCTCAAAAAATAATTATTTCAACGGCAAAGATTAAAAGATCATCAAAGATTTATCAACGGCCGAGATTATTTTGATGGGGATCAAGCCAACTAGCCATTATTTTCCACTTGGAGGATTTATCTATAAATTAGAGGTCATTTGTGTCTCAAGCCATCTGATTTTGGCTAATGTAACCTGAAAAGTTGATGTAAACTACTATCCCGTTGGAAACGTTCAAATAATCATAATAAAGACTTTGGGGTGCAGTTCATGGTGTCTCTAATCTATTGATTTGTGGTATGTGTTGGGTACGAGCATTCCTATATTGTGCTTTATAATTGTTATTAATCGTTATTTCATTGTAGGTGATAGGAACATTCTATTGGTAAGTTGTGGGCTTATCTTAGGTGATCTGATTCACTGTGTGTTCTAACAATTTATTTTTTCAGAAAATATATAGTGTTTGCAGGTTCCCCAGCCCTTGGATTCCAAGTTCACAAACTTTGGATGGAGGCTGACTATGTTTGGATTCTAAATATTTTTATGGTTTTCTAACTTTGCTAAGGTTGTGGATTTTGCATCTCTTGAAAATACATTTAGCCATTATCAAAGATTTACAAAAAATAAATTTCTCAAAATTTTCTCAAGCATTGTACACATGTATATTTTGTAAATATTTGTAAAATAGATTTTTGTAAATAATTTATTTTCTAACCTTTGTTTTGCAACAGGGGTTTTTGGGGTTTTGAATTATTTTGAAATTTTGTATATATTGGGGTTTTGGGATTTTGTAAATTCATTTGTGCAAGTGAGATCAAAGGAAAATAGTTGGATTAGAGCTAGATCTAGGCCCTTGAGGGTAAGATCTAGTCTCCAAATTTTTTGCAAGGCCAGCTACTGAAGAAATTTTGCAGAAATTGAAGATCTGAAGCAAAATATTTTTTTCAAGCGAGGGTTTGTAAATTTTTTAGGGCCTTGAGGCCCAGCGTCAACCTTTGGACCCCATGTGCCAGTCTTTTAGGGCCCTGGGTCATCATTTTCAGCCTCTTAGAGGCTGGCCATAAGCCCTAGAGGGCCTCAGCCTCCTCCTTAGCCCTTGCATCAGGGTTTTTAGGCCATTTGTAGCCTAGCCACAAGCCTAGGAGGCTTCAACCCCCCTCCTAGACCCTAGATGGAAACCCTAAGGGCTTGTTGTGGGCCTTTCTAGGCCTTTTCCTAGCCTCAGCCCTCCTCTTCCTCCTCTGCAGCCCTTTGCTCTCCCTCTTGGCCTCTTCTTCGAGCATTTCAGTGCTTCTTTTGGCCCTTTTCCCTAGCCGCTAGGCCTTCTAGGCCTCTCCCAACCCAATGTTGGCCCTATTAGGCCTAGGTTAGCCTCTCTTGGCCCTATCTTTGCTTCTCTCCATCTCTGAAATTTTTTGGACTGAATATTGGTGGGTTTTGCAGGAAAGAATTGGCTCAAGTTTGGTGTTTTCAGGTGTCAAGTTCATTGGAAAAATTTTGGCAACTTGGGCAAGTAATCTTCAAGGCCTTGGGCCTAGGGTTTGATCTCTAAACCCTCATTCTTCCTCATTGTTTGCTACAGCTCTCTGAATCATTCATAACAGTGGTAAAATTCATGTTTAAATGCTCTAAAATTCACCTATAAATTGCCTAAGCACACTAAGGAACTCATGATAAAAATCTACTAGTGTTTTGGTAAGTAAGGCAATGATTATTGAGCATAGATCTACTTGTTTGCTAACTGAAACATCTATGCATAATCAGTGGATCAGATCTGAAAATCACATTTCATAAGGCTAAGGAATCCAAAGTTTCAACTTATTGAGCTTGTTTTGGCATTTGGTAATTTTTGGGCACATTTTGGCACAAGTTATTGCACTAATAGCTTATTGTTTGCATATTTTTCTTACTGTTGTAATAAGTAATTTCAGATCCGATATAGCATCGAATAATTCATCATAAGAGGACGGCAGCTCTGGTTCTAGGGTTTAGCGAATCAAGCGGCAGAGAGTACCAAGCATCCATGGAGACACAGGGAGAAGGGAGCTCCACTCCCTCCTACAGTTATATGGTAGCAAACAGAGGAAGAGACGGGAAAAAGAACAAACCTCCATAGCCCTTGGAGGTCAAGACAAAAGACACAGAAACTCAGAAGGCAGAAGGCAACAAAACCAATGCAGATCAAGGGGCCCACGAAGAAGACTGTCGGGAGGAGAAAGAGGAAAACAGAGGTCAAGGGTCAGAGAACAAAGCTAAGATGGGGCCCTGTAAACCCAAGACCATAACTAAACCTCGGGTTATTCTGAATAATCCAGCTTTGCAAACGCACAGGGATCACATGGCTAACTATGCCATCATATGTAAATTTATGGGAATCTGGCCATCAGAGAAAGCGTTGTACACCTGGATAAAATACAACTGGAAACCAAAGGGGGAGTTAAATATTCATCTTGGATCCAAAGGTTTTTTCACTGTGGTGTTTACAAACATGGAAGACAGGGACAGAATCTTTGAAGGAGGGCCATACTTCTTTGCAGTTGCTGGACTCTATATGAGGCCATGGACGATGAACTTTGTGCCAGAACGAGAAACCTTCACTTCGGTACCAGTATGGATTCGACTATACTCCTTACCTTTAGATTACTGGATGCCAGAGTCTTTAAAAGCTATAGGCAATAAATTAGGTCATTTCTTAAAAATTTCAGAGGCAACTCTAAGGGGAAAATATACATCCTATGCCCGTATATGTGTGGAGATGGACCTATCAGGAGCCCTTCCAGATGAGGTCATTCTAGAAGTCTATGATGAGGAATGGGTTCAAGCAGTTGACTATGAACATATTCCGTTCAGATGTCACAAATGTCATGAGCATGGGCATCTATCCAGAGACTGTCCTCTCAATCGAAGGGAGGAAAACCTAAATACCAACAAAGGAAAAGACCAGACAAGTTTCACCAAAGTAGGAGGAAAAGGAAAAGGAGGAGGAAGGAAGACACAAAAGAACCCTAGTGTGAATGATAAAACAAAAAGTTACAACAGTTTTGAGATCTTAGGAGAAAAAGAAGCTGAGGGTGGGGATAAAGAGAGTACAGAGAATTAGACAGCAAGGGGGCAAGAAAAAGAGAACAGCATGGAGTACACTCAGGAATAGAATGAACACATGACGGACCCTTTGAGTACCATGGAAGTAGAAAAAGACCAGGAAATGACTCAAAGTGAAAGTGGTACAGAGGATCAAGATTTACAGGAGATCCTGGAAAGGGAGAACCTAGAGCTGGAAAAGTTTCTAGAACAGGGAGGCAACCAGGGAATAAACTCCATCCCTCAGGAGGACGTGGACAAAGTCCAACAGCTATTCCTTAACAAGGCACATCAAACAGCTGCAGGACTCAAAAGAGGACATGACAACCAGGAAAACAAAGGGACTTCCTCAATAGGATTAATAACAGGAAAACTAACAAAGAATCCAGGCAAGAGGAGGGGAAGAAAAAGACAGAAAGAATTACTACTGGAGTGTGGCAAGCTCATGATTGATTCAGGAAGGATGAAAGACCTTTCTAGTTACTCCTTTATAACCCCACCTCAATGAAAATCACAACCTGGAACATTAGAGGACTAGGGAGCAAAAGAAAACAGAGGAATCTCGGTAAAAGGATTAGAGAGGAAAAACCTGACATAGTATTCATTCAGGAAACAAAATGCTCAGTGGAGAGGATCCGCGAAAAACATAGCAAATGGGTAAATAGATATGAATACCTTGAAGTTAAGGCAAATAAATCTGTTGGTGGTATTCTCACTCTCTGGGATCCACAGAAATTTGGTGTGATTGATGCAGAGGCATCCAGACATCACCTTTCTCTGATTTTCCAACCAGTGGGTGACAGGCAATGTTACATGATCACCAATGTCTATGGTCCACAACCAATGGAGGACAAACTTCGACTCCTCACAACACTGGAAGATATGAAAAAGAGATACCCAGCTCTACCATGGATTCTTGGAGGTGATTTTAACATAACAAAATCACTCATGGAGAAGAAAGGAGGAACTAGAATACTTGGGAGAGACTCAATTGCCTTCCAGAACTTCATCACCAATATGAAATTGGTTGATATGGAAACAAGCAATGGAATATTCACTTGGAATAACAGAAGAGGGGGCCCTACCCAAGTGGCCTCAAAATTGGACAGATTTATGGTTTTAGAGGAACTTCTTCTCAGGGGAAGCAGCATTATTGCACTCATACTACCTTTTGGAGGTTCAGATCACTGGCCTATCCAATTGGAAGCTTCCCTTTTTGGCAAACCAAGGAACACCCCCTTCAGGTTTGAGAATGCTTGGCTCACACATTCAGATTTCCTAACAAATATTGAACAATGGTGGAAGGAAGAGCTTCACCTTCAAGGTACAAAGATGTTCTTGCTTCACTGCAGGCTCAAACACATTAAAGGCAGACTCAAAGAGTGGAACAAAAAGGAATTCGATAACATTTTCAAAGCTAAAGAAGAGGTGGAAAAGAAACTAAAGGAAATAAACCAGATTCTTATCACAGAAGGCTACACAGATGAAAGGAAAGAGATGGCAGAGTCACTCCAGCAGGAGTGGGACAATAGATGCCTTCAAGAGGAAATACTCTGGAGACAGAAATCCAGAGTACAATGGATTAAAGAAGGGGAGAGAAACACCAAATTCTTTCATAGATCCACCATAGCTCACCGAAACAACAATAGAATTGTGAAACTTACAGATCAGCATGGTATAGAGAGAAACACTCATGAAGAAATGGAGAAGGTTCTACTCCAGCATTTTCAGAAAATTGCTGAGGAAACCTCGGAAGATAGATACCAGTTTACGGAAAAATTCACTCAGTATATCCCTAAATTGGTTACCAGAGAAGATAATTTCAATCTCAATAGACCAGTAACAGAGGAAGAAATTGAGGAAGCCGTGAAAGAGATGCAAAATGGGAAAGCACCAGGCCTGGATGGCTTTAATGTGGACTTTTTCAAAGCTTGTTGGAGGATAGTGAAACAGGACATCCTAGAGGTAGTGGAAGACTCTCGAAGATTTAAGAAAGTCTTAAAGGCGCTCAATGAATCTTTCATAGCCTTAATCCCCAAACAGGAGAAGGCCACCTCTCCAGACAGATTTCAACCTATAGCATTATGCAATGTGATCTACAAAATTATATCCAAAGTCATTGCCAACCGTCTCAAACCTCTCCTCCCAACCCTAGTGTCAGAGGAACAAACAGGCTATGTGGAAGGAAGACAAATTCTAGATAATATAATTCAAGCACATGAAACGGTTCATTCACTCAACAAACAGGCAGGAATGATAATGCAGCTGGACATAGCAAAGGCCTATGACAAACTTAGCTGGTCGTACATAAGAGCAATTTTAAAAGCCTATGGCTTTGATCACAATTGGATTAAATGGGTTATGGCGCTAGTTACCATAGCCAGCTGTTCAATTCTTCTCAATGGCACTCCTTCCAAAACCTTCAAGCCTTCTAGAGGTCTCAGGCAAGGAGATCCTCTTTCTCCTTTCCTCTTCATTCTAATGATGGAAGGGTTAGGAAGAGCTATCAGAGCTGCTAAGGAGGAAGGGAGAATTCAGGGTCTGAGACTCACTCATGGTGGGGACACGGTGACACATCAGCAATTTGTGGATGACACTATGCTTCAAGGCACACCCACTGTTAAGGAAGCCAAAGCATTCAAACAGATTCTGAGTGAGTTTGCTAGGGCAGCAGGCACTGAGGTAAGTCTCACTAAATCAAAGATCTTCTTTTTCAATACAGATATTTCAATTCAAAGAAATCTTTCCAGAATTTTGGGCTTTCAAAGGGAGTCACTGCCTGTGAAGTACCTGGGAGTTCCTCTCACTGACAAACCGCTTCACAAGGATATCTGGGAGCCTGTTCTTAATAAGCTAAAAGATAAGATCAGCAAATGGACAAACAGAGCACTAAATCTAGCAGGGAGACTAGTTCTCACTAAGGCTGTCCTCCAAAGTATCCCTATCTATATGCTATCTGCCATTCCAGCACCAGCCGGTGTAATGACCAATATAAGAAACATCCAGAGAGACTTTCTCTGGGGGAAAGGTGAAGAAAAGAAGAAATGGGCCCTTGTGGCATGGGACAGAGTTTGCAAACCTAAGTCCCATGGTGGCTTGGGTCTTCATGACCCAGGAATTCTAAATAGAGTTCTTGGCGCCAAAATCTAGTGGAGATGGCTGAAAGAAATACAAGCCCCTTGGGCAAAACTCTGGAAGCACAAATATGCTAGCGAATGGCAGGAGGAAAATCTAATCAGAATGACAAGACAAGTAAAAGGTTCTGTGATTTGGAATAGGGCATGGGAGAACAGGGCCCTAGTCCAAAACCATAGTTTATGGGAGATCAGAAATGGGAACCTGGCTTGGTTCTGGGAGGACAATTGGTAGCAGGAGGACAATCTCCGAAGAGAAGAATTAGCAGACATTCACACCGATACCATCAACAAAGGACTAAGGTGGGTAAGTGACTATTGGGACCAAGCAAGGAATGATAAGAAATGGAGAACTTGGAAACTTCCAAATTACAGTGGAATGGGCATGTTGCATACTCAAGCTACAGCACTTCAAGGTCTTTTAGACAAGAGACAAATCTTGAACTCAAACTTGAACGATCAACTAAGATGGGGAAAGAACAAGACAGGTCTCTTCAACCTTAAGGAAGCCAAAAGAATAGATGCAGGGCTAAACCTTCCAAACACTGATAAGACGTGGAAAGAAATCTGGGAAAATCCTCATTGGATGAAAGTAAAACTGTTCAAGTGGCTGGTTCAACAGGGCAAGATTCTGACATGGGATAACCTAAGAAAAAGAGGCTTTGTTGGCCCCTCAAGATGTCATTTATGCAGACAACAAGAAGAAACTACAAATCATCTATTGAATAGATGCACTTTCACCACAATACTGTGGAATTGGGTTGGAGAAGTCTTTGAGCAGACAGACAGAAATGTTAATGATATCACTACTACGTTGAAGAATTGGCGGAAAAACTTTTCAGACAATGAGATCGTTAACTCCGCCTGGATGCTGACCCCAGGATTCATAATCTGGAATGTCTAGAAGGAGCGCAACAACAGGATTTTCAAGGAGAAAACAAGTCCGGTGAGCAGCATCCTTAAGCTAATCCTTAAACAACTTAAAGAGACTGTTCATATCCTGGGAGGTGCAGCTACTAGCAAACCCATCGGTCAAAGAGAGGCCAGAATTTTGGAGAAGTTAGAGCTCAAGGTTCATCCCCCTCAGGGTTCTATGCAGATTAACAAGAAGACCTTAACAGACAAGTCTTCTTGGCAACCCCCTTCTCATGGCTTTTTAAAATTCAACATAGACAGGGCTTCAAAAGGGAATCCGGGAGAAGCTAGTTATGGAGGGGTCTTGAGAGATGATGAAGGAAACATACAAATCATCTTCCACAGTTATCTAGGAGAAGCAACCAACAATATGGCTAAGCTCATGGCGATGGAATCATGCCTAGAAATACTGCTCAAGCACAATATTCACAATGTCATCATTGAAGCTGACTCGGAATTGGTCATCAACTCAGTGAAGAGGATAAATGTTGGCGCCACTCCAGAGAAAATCTCAGAACACTGGCGGCTTCTGCAAGTCTACCAAAGAATACAAGTGCACCTACGAAGGCTGAGAACTCTTAGGTTGGTGCATGTTTGCAGGGAAGCCAACAAAGTTGTGGACTGGCTTGCAAATGAGGGAGTACGAAACAAGCACACCGACTTGTGTTGTTGGTGGGAGGAGATTACGGATGACAGGTTGAAGGAGGGATGCTCATCCAGGGCCATCAGCGACCGATAGCAGCATCAGGAAAGATCAAGAGACAGAATTTCCGAAGCAGAGCCACACAGAGGGGGTCTCGTCGATCTGGATTCATTATGAAATGTTATGACTTATGTGAGGTCCTTTTTAGAATGCAGGTCTATGTCGATTTCCTTAACCCAGGTAACAGCAAACCAGCAGTCTCAGCGGGATGGACGGAAGGAGGGATCTTCATCTTCCTTTGGCCCTTGCGCCGAAATCCAGACTTTCTTGGCAGGCGCAAAACCCCCGTTTGTTTTCCAGTGATCGCTTTACTACCCTCAGGGTGGTTTCCGGTTTATCGCAAGCTCTTAAGGCTGGAAGCGGTTTTTCACAATCGGGAGCGATTCCACTCACCACACGACATGTGGCTTTGGGTGGGGAGGAAATACCGCCCTCATCGCACGCTAACTATTGGTGCTTTTAGTCTGCGCGATATGATCTCGAACCGTTGGATCAAGCGAGGGCATTCAACGGCCAGGATTGAACGTGCATGTTGGTGGGACCAATACAACGGTTATGTTTTGCGCTGTTTGCATGACCCATGGGAATCGCACGCAAATGGTGGATTTCGGATCGTAAAAGTGATCGCTGGTTAAGCCAAAAATGGACCCGATATGATTATAATTCATGGTTTGCAAGGTGTATCGGGTCCAATGTGTTGGTTAAAAGGTGAGCATGTTGGCCTCCCGATATGTTTTTCATCCGCTAGATCTTTAGCTTAGCATCCAACGGTCAGTTTCGAAAGGCTGGTTTGTTGTGGTGGGCCGCGTCCCTAGGTTCATTTTGTAGTCTCGCGACCGTGGATTGGGGTGGGCCTGTCCTTTTGGTGAGCCCCACAGCCAAGGTGGCTGATTGTACACTATTCCTCTTTTTAATTGAATAAGAAGGATCTGCTCTTGCCTTAGCAAAAAAAAAAAGAAGAATTCATCATAAGAAGAATTATAAGAAAGTTGTCTAACTTATGTTTTCACTTAGCAAGTCACTTAACATTTCATTAATCACATTGGGTTCTTACATGCTTGTCATTTCTTGGATCTAGAGTGATTTACTTCTTGTTGTCCTAAAAGTTTAATAATTGCTCATTTAAAAGTAATTGGGATATAAGTAACATAAGATCTCTCTTTGCTCATGCTCTATAGATCATAATTATTCTTGTTTCATGGTTTTATAGCAAATTGGTTTCTAATTGTTGCAAGTGCACTAACACATTTGTTGTTGTGAGTTGATTCATAAGTTCACATCTAATAATAACACTCACTAAAGCACTCTAATCTCAAATCACTTGGTGTTGAATAATTCAAGTTTCTTTGGGCATCTTGATCTAGTTATCTTTCTTGGTTGGCATTAAGTAACATTGGCATAAGATCATTGATAATCGTGTTGTAGAATCATCATTGAATATCTTGAGTAATTGTGATTGGCATCATTGTGTTAAACATCGCTTCATAATCTTGAGAAGCTTAGATAATTTTATTGTTTAGAATCTTGAGTTTTATTGGTTATCATTCTAAGTAAGCATCTCTTAACATTGGTCATTGGCATATCTTAAATTGGTTAAGCATCTTGTGGATTGATCTATTGTTTAGCATTGGCACTTAATAATTTGGCACGTTCTTGGTTATAAGATTGTTTCATAATTCATCATTAAGTACTCTCGTCATAAGAAGCTAATCTTAACTTAAGTACTTAAACTTAAAACAATCTTAACCTAAGATGTCACTCATCCACCTTGCATAAGCATCCTAAGTCTAATTGCATTAATAACATACCTCCAGCATAAGCTTGGTTGATAGACATTTAGGACCACCCTTTCTCAATTTAGCTTGAGTGATTAAGTACCTTTCTAGTGGTAAACACGGTGACCTTACAGTCGTCAGAGCCACTGTCTCTACAGCACTGGAGGCATCAGATGGTTGGAACACAAGGGGAGGTATCGTTAATCAAACCTTTGCTTGCTTCTCGTTGGCTCCCATCCCACAACCTACTCTAAAGACTGGTTCCAAAATAGTTAAGAGGAAGGTCATACTTAGAATAGGCATATAACTAAAAGTAACCAAGATTCTTGAATCACACCTAGGTCTTAGGATTTGCATCGCATATAGGTTAGTGAAGCATCTAAGCAGCGATTGTCCATCTCGTTACTTGGCCTCTAATTGATAATAAACAAGAAGTTAACTCCATAAGGCACTGGTCTCACATTTGAATTCAATTTAATCCTTAAATCTTGCTAAAATTAATCAATTAGCTAGGCCACTCAATCGTGTCTCCCGGACTCGTTGGTTGTCAACTTTTCCTTCGTCTTCACATTTCCATAAGGACTACCCCCCATAGCCTGTTGTTGGGAGACAGCTAAAACAGAGAGGTCAAGGATCAGAGTGACAGCCCCTGACCTGATTCGTTGTCACAGTGCCTGTACAATCTGAGTGACAACAGGACCATGCAACCAAAATCAGGTTTTCCCATGTAGTACCACTCCTAAAGCTAGTAGCCAATATAGGAGATCCCACGGGGCTAGGATATAAGATTAACCACCAAGTTGGGACAAGGGAACAAGGGTACAATCCAAGCCCATTCTTTCCGCTGAATCCCCCCACAAATCCATGCCCAAATGCGTCCAAGAAAAGTAAGCATTAACACCCAATTACATAATGAAAAACCATAACTTCGAGGTTGGAAGGCCCACCTTCAAACATACAATCATAATAGATGGGCAAGGGTACACAATGGTTGGCTTAGGTGGCGAAGAATGGTGGTACATCGAGCTATCTAGTGGCTGCAAGGGACTATTGGATGTCAATTGAAGACAAATATAGGAGAAAAAATTTCCTCTAGGTGTCACCCACTAGTGGTGGGTAACAAGTACCAAAGTGTGGGAAGATGTTATCACATCAACCTAAGTAATTGCACCACAAAGTTAGCTTTTTTATTAGCAAAGTTTTGGAGAGTGGAGTACTTCATGAACCACCCCTCTCGCTCTCTCTCATGTACACACACACACTAGGACCTGCACATATGTCAAAGTAAGCACACACTCACACAAGATCCAAATACACAAGCATGAGACTTGTGTGTTTGTAGCTAATGTCTAGAGCATGGCTTCTGCTCGAGTTTAGTCAGTGGAGAAAATCATACCCTTGGAGCCTACAAAATTAAGTTTTAATCATCCTTAATCCAAGTTACTAGACTTGGACTTAAGGAAAACTCGGGTGTTGACCTGAGTCATATATAATTCAAAATATATGTATTTTTTTAAGAATATATACTTCGAAAGATAGGGAAGCGCGTCCCTCACTACCCAAGGAAAGCCATTGTAGAGGCTGCACATCGAGGAAAGGTGATGGCTTAGTGTCATTACCAAAAGATGAAACTCACAAGCATGATGGCTGCAAGGTAATAGCTATCCTAGGTTTCAAAGTGTGGTCTTCATGAAACAAGGTATCAAATAATCACAAGGGGCATGGTGGGATCACATGCATTATAAAAGAGCACTAACAACCCGACACCACGTTAAATAAAGTGGACAAAACCAACCAATGCATGAGAATGGCCATAATATCTTCATTACACCCTACCATTTTGGCCCCTAGAAGACAATTTTTTACAAAAGGAAAGGGCTATATAGCAAGGACCCATATTACTACCTATGCAATGACCACTAAACTAAAATAAAGGGGAGCATCATGTTATTAGGTGAATTTAACAAAAGAATAGGGAATCTCTAGTCAGCAAGCTTTGCAAAGAGTGAGCATCACTTATCATCAATAGAGGAAGAGGGTGTATAAAAGAGAGACTTGGAGAACATTGACAAGGAGATAACCCACATTGGGGGAGAAATTCTCCAAATATGCAGTGCACAAAACCTCATCATTTGTAATGGGTTAGAAGGATGGAAAGGTATGGGTCAAGCTACTTCCCACAAGCACAATGGACATAGCATAGTGTGTTGATTTGGGGCAGCATTGGATGTGCTCTAGCCACGAAATTTGGTGGAGGTTGGGGCACATGAGATCTCCAATACCCAAAAAGAGTTTGGGCAGATTTTAAACAGATCAGGAGATATTAAAATAATTAATATTTTTAATGGAGTCCCTAAGTCTAAACTTAGGGAAAATAAAATATTAATGTGTATTATATGAATCTGTGTTAGAGTGGTCCAAAAGACATGGATCAAGCCAAATCTAATCTTAGCTGTTGATTAGGGACTTAATCTCGGCCGTTGAGATGTCAACAAGAAAAGTATAAGAGGAGGCTTGAGAGTCACTTGGAGAGTACACCAGATGATCAGTGATTCTATTCTCTAGAGCGGAGTTTGCTAAGAGAGATAGAATCAATGATCGGGAGAGCAGCTGAGGGGCATTGAGTACAAAGGAACAGAGAAAGTAGAGATTGTGCCAGGAGAGCAGTGCAGCAGCCAAGGAGGGTGGCGCAGAGCTAGCAAGGGCTCACGCAGGGCCACGCAGAGGCAGCCAAGTGTTGCGCAGAGCACCAGAGGGGCCAGCGTAGCTGACGCAGAGGCTCCCAAAGCTGACGCAGGGCCAGCGTGAGACAGAGAGAGGCTGACGCAGTCTAGATTGGGCAAACGTTGGGGTTGCAGGAGCAGTTTTGTGCTAAGGGGCTGCTGGAAGGGTTTTTCGGGGTTTCAGCCAAAAGATTTCTCTCAAACTGTGAGGTATAGCTATTAGCTGCTAAGGAAATTCTCTGTTGGGTAGGCCAGTTTCGGCACCCAAATTGTACTCTGATATTGCTTAATAAGAAAACCCTCAGATAGCTACACCGGTTTTCCCGCATTGGGTTTTTCCAAGGACATTGGTCCAAAAATAATGGTGTCATGTGGTGTGTTTGTTCTTGTTTCTTTTAGTTGTTGATCTGTAATATGTTGAGCATGCACTGGTGTTTATTTTCAGTATTTACTTTGTAAATAACTTGTTAAAGAAAAATAACAAGTAGGTAGGAATAAATCAAAAAAAGTGCATGAAGGGTTTCTAACTAAGTAAACTTAGAAACTTCAACATGGTATCAGAGCGTGATTGCAAATCACAGGAGGACTAAAAGACATCAGCCAAGCGGAGCAATAGCAGCAGAAAACAGTTGTCCCGAGGTGACAGAAGTTGTTTCTAGCAGCGCAGAAGCCAAGGAAGTGTGACGCAGAGCCACGCAGAAGAAGTCGGGAACTGTACAGAGCCTCAGAGAGGCCAGCGTTGCTGACGCAGAGGGCCAGAGGGTTGACGCAAGGCATCCCAGGGCTGACGCAGACCCATCCAGGGTGACGCAGATCCAGCGTGAGGCAAAGAGGGGCTGACGCAGTTCACAGAGAGGCAGTTGTTGGGGTCTAGAAGGCTGCAGGAATATTGCAAAGTGGAGCTGGTGAGGTAATATAGTCAGAACAGTACCTGACAGAGCAAGGCCAGAGGAGTTGTTACCAAGGGTTTCTAGCCGAGGAACCTAGATCAGCAGTGTAGTTGCACAAGACGATCAGAGTAGGGGGCATCTCGACAAGCGGCAGAAGGATTTCCAGGAGGGAAATCAGGACTCAGAGGGAGTCCAAAAGAGAACTTCCAGATAGGAAGTAGAGACTTAGAGGAGTCGAACAAAGAACTTCCAGGAGGGAAGTAGAGGAGCATCATGGCACTACACGGGGTAAGAGACCAGGATAGACTGGATGGAGCATCGAACTTCGCAGTCTAGAAGGCCAGAATCTTATCAGTGCTTGACACGAATCGTGCCAAGAACTTCGCCTTAAAGGTTATAGCTATCCCAGTCGACCCAAATGATAATGACAAGTACGAAGAGGCGATGGCGAGGGCCAAGCGCATTATCCTTGACGAGGTCAAGGATCATGTGGTACCACATATAGCCGAGAAGGAAACGGCAGTTGAGATGTGGGAGGCTCTCAAGAACCTGTACCAGCATACTTCTGTGCAGAGAAAAATGTTGCTCCAGAACCAGATGAGGTCGTATCAGATGAAGAAGGGTCAATCGATTGACACCTTCCTCGGAGGACTAAATGAGATCCGAGACCAGTTGACTACTATAGGAGCGACACCGGATCAGGAACTTATGGCAAGGACAGCCCTGAATGTTGTCTCAGAAGATTGGAAAGTGTTTGTCCAGAGTATCCTGGGCAGAGGGACTCTCCTACCTTGGCACGAGATGTGGGCAGCTCTTCACCAGGAAGAGATTAGACGGTAGTCGAAGACAGGTAGCAGCAGCAAAGAGATCAAGGTCAAGGAGGAGGAGGAGGATGTGGCCCTAGCATCTGAGGGAAAGCAGGAGAAGCAGAAGAAGAAAGATCTCTCCAAGATCAAGTGCTTCCATTGTGGGGAGATGGGTCATTATGCGACCCAGTGCCCAAGGAAGAAGAGTAAGGGAGAGTCTTCTAAGACTAAAGCAGCGCCAGCACGGGCAGAGAAGGAAGTTTTGACAGACGATGACTATGCCATGAGTGCACACGCACCACGTGAGAAGAAGTGGGGAGACATCGAGCTGTAGTCAGGCGGACTACAGGCGATAAGGGGCAGGATCCTCGAGGTACCCAGCCTCTTGGATTAGACCTTGCTACAGGAGCCCCGACAAGGAGTAGCAGGACTGGCTGATGTGGGTAAAGACGGATGTGGATGGAGCAGCAGAGAGAGCTACAATGCAGGAGTCCCGAGATAGCACAGAGCTAGCAGGCTACAGCAGTGCGAGAGGCACAGGAGTGTTGCACCAGTGCAGGAAGGCACAGAGAGGTGTGCAACGGTGCGAGATGCAAGGAGTTGTTGCAACAGCGTAGAGGTCAGAGAGGGAGCACTTGTCAGCGACAAAGGGAGCTTCAACATCAATGGGTGTTTCTAGCCCAACAGGGAGGTCAGTTGGGAGATCAGTTAATTACTTCTCAGTAACTGAGTTGCAGTGCAGCAGTGGTAGCACGATGCAACATGATGAGAGGAGGTGCAGTGCAGATGCAGCGCTGGGAGAAAGGACCAACAGCAGCACGGATGCAGAGGGAGCTGTCGTACAGATGCAGCAGTGGAAGTGGCAGAACCATGGGCAGCAGTATAGGATGCGGCAGTGCAGAGGATGTTGGGCAGAAAGGCCTAGCATCAGCGCAGGTACCGATGCCGGACGATCAGAGTAATACTCAATGAGGAGTATTGCTAGAGCACAGTGGTCGCTAAAAGGGAGTGTTGATTTGGGGTGGCATCGGATGTGCTCTAGCCACGAAATTTGGTGGAGAGGTTGGGGCACATGAGATCTCCAATACCCAGAAAGGGTTTGAGCAGATTCTAAACATATTAGGAGATATTAAAATAATTAATATTTTTAATGGAGTCCCTAAATCTAAACTTAGGGAAAATAAAATATTAATATTTATTAATATGAATCTGTGTTAGAGTGGTCTAAAACACATGGATCAAGCCAGATCTAATCTTAGCTGTTGATTAGGGACTTAATCTTGGCCGTTGAGATGTCAATAGAAAAAGTATAAGAGGAGGCTTGAGGGTCACTTGGAGAGTACACCAGATGATTAGTCATTCTATTCTCTAGAGCGGGGTTTGCTAAGAGAGATAGAATCAGTGATCGGGAGAGCAGCTGAGGGGCATTGAGTACAAAGGAACAAAGAAGGTAGAGATTGTGCTAGGAGAGCAGCGCAGCAGCCAAAGAGGGTGATGCAGAGCCACCAAGGGCTCACGCAAGGCCACGCAGAGGCAGCCAAGTGCTGCACAGAGCACCGGAGGGGCCAGCGCAACTAACGCAGAGGCTCCTAGAGCTGATGCAGGGCCTCCTGGGGCTAACGCAAGCCAAGAAAGGCTGACACAGGGCCAGCGTGAGACAGGGGCTAAAGCAGTCCAGATTGGGCAGACGCTGGGGTTGCAGGAGCAGTTTTGTGCTAAGGAGTTACCGGAAGGGTTTTCCTGGGTTTCAGCCAGGAGATTTCTCTTAAACTGTGAGGTATAGCTGCTAAGGAAATTCTCTGTTGGGTAGGCCAGTTTCGGCACCCAGATTGTACTCTGATATTGCTTAATAAGAAAACCCTCAGATCGTTGCACCGGTTTTCCCGAATTGGGTTTTTCTGGGGACATTGGTCCAAAAATAATGGTGTCATGTGGTGTGTTTGTTCTTGTTTCTTTTAGTTGCTGATCTGTAATATGTTGAGCATGCACTGGTATTTATTTTCAGTATTTACTTTGTAAATAACTTGTTAAAGAAAAATAACAAGTAGGTAGGAATAAATCAGAGAAAGTGCATGAAGGGTTTCTAACTAAGTAAACTTAGAAACTTCAACATAGTGGACTACATCATGATTTCAGCCAACAACTTTGAAAAAAACTCAAATTCTCAATTCGAGAATGCCATGGGGAGTTGATGTCAAATCAATGTTGAAAATATCGGTATCGGCAAAATATCGGCTAGGGTCCAGAAAACATCTTATCCGCAATATCGGCGAAAATATCAGCAAAATATCGGCGAATATCGGCAAACATAAAAAATGCATAATATATTCATTTTTTTCAGATTTTTTAAAGATATAAAGCAATAACATGAAATAAACACATTGGCACATAAATATGAAGAAAGCACTAATATATATGATGTAGTGGATGTAAAATAAAAATGATACATCAAAGGCGATACAAAATCCTACTGATCCCTGATAATTGTCCAATCAAGGACTCAAATGTGGAGAACCAATACAAAATAACATCACATATATAAAAGTATCTCATCATCATGAGTTATATGTAGCAAAACAAATAAAACTAGCAGCTATCTATCTGAAATCAGTGCCCTCTCCCCCTTTTACGGGAAAACATGATGGGTTGTTTTCCAGGCCTGCCCCTAGCAGTAGAAGGCCCTGCCCCTACACCTAATGTCAAATAATGATTGTTGGGTATGGAGTTGTGCTCTCCTATATCTATAGCAGATGGTGTTGATGTGCTCTCCTCCTCCTACTCCTCCTCCTCGTGCTGCTCCTCCCCCGAGTCCTCCTCCTCTTGTTGCCCCTGTTCTAATGGTTCCTCTGGCTCTAACCATGCAAGTGACTCCTCCAAGATGGGCACCTCAAACTCCACCCTCCACCGAGACAAAACATGAATATTATCTAAGGAAATGACATCTGGATCCATTGGTGTTTCTATTTGCTTCACTCGAAGTCAGATATTGTAATGCACATACACTAAATCATTGAGGCATGAGAACTCCAACCTGTAAGAGTGTCAAAAAAACTAATGAGTCTTGACACTTGGGGGTCATAAATTAAAATTACAATAAATGTAATTGCTTAACTAAAGGCTGAAGCTCAAATTTATACCTGTTGCGCTTTTTGAGTGTATTTTCTCAAATACACTCCAATTGTGCTCACACCCTGAAGAGCTACATGTTTGACTCAGGATTCTTATGACCAATTTTTGCAAATTTGGTGCCCTTGCACCATAGCTTCGCCACCAAATATCTACAACAAAATAAAGAAATAAAAAAGTCAAAAACCTAAAACATAATTAAACTTTCAAATGAAAGTTACATAATTGAATTTTAAAAATCTACAATTATAAATAAGTAAATTGAAATTCTAAATTGAATATTCTAATGAGTGATGACTTGTCACTTACGCAGCATGAAGAGGGTCATTTCCCTAATAGCATCATCAAAGCCAAATAGGCCAACACAATCCCGATAAAACTGTATCTCGCGATTGATTTTGCTACGAAGCTCAGGATTAGGTACCATCCTCTGAATACAAGAATGGAACCCTTCCATCACCTCGCCATCAAAATCAAAGGCGCATTTGTATGAAAATGCAGGGTTGAGGAAGAGTGTTGCTGCATGAATGGGTCAATGAAGCATCCCTGTCCACTGACTATCAATCACATCCCATAACATCATATGTCTATCATATGTCTGCATAATAAGAACGAATGGCCTCCTTGGCCCTATCCATGGCCTCATACAAATAAGCCATTGCAGGCTTGTCCCCATCTACCAATCTTAGAACCTTTACGATAGGTTCCCTAACTGAGCACACTTCTTCTACTCCCTGCCAAAATGTGTCAGTGTACACCATTTGTACAATGGCCCTCCCGTCCTATCTCTTGTTGTATCTACAATCACGCCACTCATCAGAAATAAACATTTGCTTCAACTCAAACTGGCATCGAAGCAAAGACTGAAGAGTAATAAAGTTGGTGGCAAAATGTGTGATTGTAGGATGCTGCAACTCCTTGTTTCTAGTGTATGTCCTCATGAGGCTAAGAACAAAAGCATAGTTATATATAAACTTGTGGGCATTCCTAGGCATATCAATCACCTCCTTGATGAAGGAGAGTTTCCCCATATACTTAAGCAACAAATCAATACAATGTGCTGCACACGGAGTCCAAAACAATGTGCAGTGCCTCTTCATAAGCATCATGTCAGCAGATACATAATTAGTTGCATTATCTGTTATGACTTGCACCACATTCTGCACACCAATCTCCCGAATGAACCCATCTAACAACTCACATATCATTGTTGCATCTTTTATATGTGTTGATGCATCCACTGATTTAACAAACATGGTACCGTTAAGACAATGTACCAAGAAATTTAGAAGGGTCCTACCCTTCCTATCTGTCCAACTATCAGACATCACTGTGCATCCAGAGACTACCCATGTTTGTTTCAACTCTGCCAATCTAGAGTTGATGTCCTGCTTTTCTGCTTGAAGGATTGGCCCCCACAACTCCTCATATGTAACACTTTTGTAACCTGGGCCCACAACAGCGATAGCATCACACATTCACTGCCAAAATGGATTGGTTTTAATGATGCTGAGAGGTAAGTCACTCCAAAAAAAGACACCTCCCCATAATTCTATCTGCTTCTTGCTTCTCCCTTTTTTTAGCAGCTGATTTATGGAAGGTTGTGCTCCATGCTTTGTTCGTGGAACAAAATGATGACTTCCCACTCCCAGTAACATTAGCACTAGCAGGTGATGCTGTGGAGCCCCTCCCACTACCCTCAGCCTCAAAATCAGAAGAAGATATCCCAAAAGATCTCCCTGCACGTTCAGCCTTGTTTCTTTCTGCCTCTTCCTTCTTTCTGTCTTTTTCATTGATTGCTTCAAGAGCTTTTTGTATAAGCTCCGCACTAGAAACCGTGTTAAAATTTGGGTACCAGAGGACAAGTAGTTCCCTCAGGCTTCGATCTTTGGCCTAGGGAAAATTGTCCAAATTTATTTGTACTTTTCTCCTAAAGTGACTTTATAAGTGGTAAAGTCAATTTAATTTAAAAGTGACTTTATAAGTGGTAAAGTTACATTCTAATTTAAAGGTGACTTTATTAAAGTCAATGAAGAATTAGAAAGTGAAAAAGTGACTATGGAAATAAAAGGCTAAGTGGGTCTTTATTTAAGTGGGTGAGTTAAAAAATAGAAAGTGAGAATTAAATGCACATTTATTCTCATCCCTACATCTAAATGAATCTCACCCATTAGATCTTAGGGTAACCCAAAAAGTCATTTAGAGAGTAAAAGGAGAAAAGAGAAAAAGATCAATTCATTTTTTCATGAGCATTTGAGAGAAAGAGAAGAGAGAGCAAGGAGAAAATTTATGAGCAATGAGGAAGTGAAGGAGAGCAGCAAGAAGACATTTCAGCAAATTTGGGCAGCAGCATTTATTGGCACGCATCCCAAGGCAAAACTGTACAGCAAGAGAAAGGCACAAAAATCAAGGAAGAGGGATAGCAGCAAGGGCACAAATTTTGAGGCAAGTTTTGGCACGATTTTCGAGGCAAACATACTGCTGAAATTCGTACGATCCATACAGTCCATACAGCAGGTTCTATGCACAATTTTCGAGGCAGACCATACAACATTTAATGTTGTTTTATTGATGGAAAAAAATTGTTTTGGCAGTTTGCTGATTGGCAGGATTTTCGAGGTGGAGTTCAAGCACAGAAATCGAGATAAGTTGTAATTTGTGGTCACTGGAATTTTTACTGTGTATTTCAGTTTCTCTATAAAAGCATTTTCAAAAATAAAGAAGAGCTCTCAAACTGGTTTTCCCCAAGAGTTGTAGGGGGGTTTTTCCAGGGTCACATTGACCAAAAATCACTGTGTTATTTTTTGTGTGGCTGCCATAATTTTGCTGTGTTTTATTTCTGCAATTTCAGCAGTTGTAAAATCTCTAAATTTGTGTTTACAGAAAATATTGTCATTTC
The DNA here is from genome assembly GCA_031772625.1 of Pinus tabuliformis. Taxonomy (NCBI): domain Eukaryota; kingdom Viridiplantae; phylum Streptophyta; class Pinopsida; order Pinales; family Pinaceae; genus Pinus; species Pinus tabuliformis. The sequence continues at coordinate 86,148,455 of CM062804.1, forward strand.
CAGATTTTAGAATTTTTATCATGCTTGGATTAAAACTAAATGCATGGAGTGATAAGGAAAACTGATAACCGGAGTGGGGGTTGAAATTTTTCAAACCGTACAAAGCCCAACATCATGTCTAGGGAGTCTAGCTAGATGTTATTTCAATCGTGTAACCCCTCCTATCATCTTGGTCCCACACAATTTGCATGATAGACATGCCTGATTTGTCCCATCATCAGACTCCCCATACTCCGAAAATGGATCCAAGGCTTTTGGCATATTTGTAGTGAACTAATTCAAAACTAGGGCACCAAAAAAACAAAAATTTGGCATTAAACACCCATACACAAAAAATAATAAGTAATAACCACCCCATTTTAAAAAATATTGTTTTACTACATTATTTGCAATGTGAATGAAAAATGGCAATAAGAGGGTGCATAAGAAAGTTAAAAAAAGAAATGAAGCTTGTTGTCCAAATATGGAGAAAACCCCTACAATGGCTCATGGGCATGAAAATCATAGCAAATAGAAAAAACAAAAGGCAAAGAGGAAAGCAAGCATAACCCTAAATCTATGAAAAATTCAATAACATAGGGGTTTTTAAGAACATACCTGTTAATGGAAGAAATGAAGTTTGTTTCACTATTCTTCAATCTTTGATCCACAAAAAATTATTAGTTGATGGTGATAATGCCTGTTTGATCCTCAATCCCTCCTTGACAAACACCACAAAGCTCTTCCCCTTCCTTCTCCAAGACTCAGAAACCAAAATGAGCAAATGAAATTACCAAAATCGCTTTTTCTAGCTGCAGCCTAGCCTGCCCGGCGATTTTTTGGGTCGTCGCATGATATTTTGCCGAAATATCAGCGATATTTCAAAAATATCGCAATATTTTCAGGCAAGGAAATATCGCGATATTTTCTCGGCGATATTTCAGCTTGCCGAAAATATCACGATATTTCAGAATATCGCCGATATTTCGGCGATATTATCAACACTATGTCAAATCATAACCCACTTTACATAAAACTTCAATGCCTTAAAGGAACACCAAAACATCAATAGCATGATTAAAGAGACAGAGATTAGCAATAGCGAAAATTCAAAGAAAATCAAAATGGAAATTGGAAAGTTAATCTTTAACTTTGACTTTATGGGAGCAACAAGAAGCAAACACAAAAGTTGTAGGGAGTTGATGTAGTGAATGAAGGGGCGAGGACATACGAAAGTCTACAACAACTTTCCGATAAACCTTTCGTTTGACACAAAGTGAGGTAAAAGAAGCATACAGGAAAAATTAAAAACAATAAGAACCTCTCCTTGTACAAATGATTAGTTAAATACGAAAAACTGAAGTTTGTGAAGATTAGAGTGAATGAGTTGCTCATTATGGCAACAAAGAACCCCAAAGTATTCCGTAGAGACTTGCAAAGGTGAAAGTAAGACCACGCAATGATATAATTCTATTGCTCGTAATAGGAAGAAAGAACCCCAAAGCATTTTGTAGAGACTTGCAAAGGTGAAAGAAAGAATGGGAAATGATATAATGCTATACTAATAGCAGCCATATACAAAAGGACTCTATGAAATCCCATCCACAAGGAGAAAACCGCCAAAAAACACGATGGAAGAGCTATTTTTTACAAAGGAGGATTGGAAGATGCAACCAAAATATTGGTTGTGTTACCCACCAAAATGGGTAACCCTATAGGAGAAAACTTTTCTCCTATTCTTGCCAGCCAGCCGGTCAGCCACATAGCCAGCAGCCCCTGACAGCCATCACTAGCTGATAAATATGTGGTATATCTCTGCCACTTGCATCAGCCATTTGTTTCTCACCCATCCTGCATGAGCACATAGACGAAGGTGGGCTTCCATTCAAAAGGTACTTTGGTCATTTTGCTACTCACATCAACAGGAAACAGATCTGGAAATCAAAAGCACCTGACAAGACTTGAAAATTATTATGGCTAGTTTTGAGAAATAAGGCATTGACATGGGAAGTTATCTAGAAAAGGTGTAGACAGGGTCCAAAGATATGTATGCTATGTAGAAGGGAGGAAGAAAATATATCTCAGTTGGTTAAAATGTCCTTGTGCTCAGCAGACCTTAAAAGTATCAGAACAGATCACTGGTATTTCAAATACATGGAATGGTGAGACAGTGGAGGAAAGTTTGAAGCAGTGGTTGAATAAAAAGGAATTGAAAGAACTCAGAGGTTTACCATGCCTAACAATCTGGGGAATATGGCTGGCTCGGAACTCTGAAATCTTCGAAGACAAATATATTCCCGCTTTTCAAGTGTTCACACACACTAGGGCGAAACCTTCAAGTGAAACATTCCTCAGGAATTTTTTGACAGAGATAGGTAGGGTCCACCTGAATTTAGCAGTGGCTGGAGGAGTTATGTTTCTTCATGACTCTCAACATGTGAAGTTTAAAGCAGGCCTTGGGCCTGAGTCCAATAACTATGCCGAATTTCAGGCTCTGAGATTATTGCTTCAGGGTGTACTGGCTAGGAGTGTAAAGACCTATACAGATTTTTGGTGACTCCTCCCTTGTCATCAACTAGATGAATAATAGTGCTCAATTACATAATGTTCTGTTCAGACCTGTTGGAGACCGGTTACAGGAGGTAGCTTCCTCTTCTGATAGAATTTATTTTACTGATGTCTCCAGGAAATTGAATGAGAAAGCAGACAAAATCTCAAAGGAAGGTCAACAGACTACGGAAGGGTCCATGGCTGTGAAAGAATTATAGATATAGTCTCTGTCACTGCTCTGATCTCCATCTGAATGTGATAACTTGCTTATGTTCTCTTTATTTTTCTGTAGATGCTGGGTTTTCAACGTGTAGTTTGATTTAGAACGATAGGTCATTGTTGAAACTGTTGGGATAGCTCCTTTTTGCCTTTTGGTGGGTTTATGATGTATTTATGGGATTGAAAATATGGAACTGTAAATGGACTGTTCACAGATATGTTTGTTAGATATATATCAGCCGTCTTTTCTGGAGAGGAAATATTTGCGATTGAAGAGATCTAGGGTTACTAGACCATGCTTTTGCTTCCAAACTGGTGCAGCTCATTTCACTCTCACTTCGAATAGAAATTGTTTTCTTTTCTTTTTTTTCTTAATTCTTAATTCTTAATTGTTCTATATTGAAAACAGTACATATATTCAACTAAAACTTATGGTCCATTAATACGTATACACGATAAAGCATGCCTTGTAACTTTTTACCAGCAATGTCCATTTTTTCTTCGTAACTTTAAAATTGACATGCTCAATAGCATGTGTTTGTCCGTTTCTTCTTCATAAATTTATAATTAACAGTGCTGAATAGCATGTGTAAGCATATTTTTGTTTGCAGAGAAAATTTCCTCTGCTTGCATTGCAAAGACTATTATTATTATTGCGCTTGAGCTCATGATGCGACGGTCCGGGCGGTTCGTGTGCATGCCCTTGACTGCGATTGAGTCCTGCAGAGCTGCGGCTGCAGCATATTATGCTCCATGGAGATTTCAATGTCGGAATTTGATATTTTTTTTGATGTTATGCTCCAGGGAGACTTCAATGTCGGAATTTGATATTTTTTTGAATTTGATATTTTTTTGATGTGATCGCTGTCAGCATGTTCTGACACGCAATTGTACTAATATATGTAAAAAATGGTTCATAATGATTCTGTAAGGAACTAGCCCCTCCCATTTTAATAAAAATACTGCAGCATATTATGCTCCATGGAGACCCCGATGCCGGAATTTGATATTTGTTTTGATGTGACCGCTTTCAGCATGTTCTGACACTCAATTGTACTAATATATGTAAAAAAAACCATAATACTTCTGTAGGGAAGTAACCCCTCCCATTTAAAAAAAAAAAAAAACTCCTGATTGAAATGACCTAATAATAATAACTCCTGATTGAAATGACCTCATCCGATACCGCAAAGCAAAGTGTGCCTATTATATTATCAATATGAGATTATGATATTTTCAGGTTTCGGAGCTCGAAACTAAATAGATATTAAACCATTTCCAGCAACCATGCCTCCCACCCCCACAAAGAAAAAAAGAAATTTGTGTTTCACCTCTGCAAATTTAAAATTTCTACCCAAAATACAGAAAAACTTACCGCTGTAAGGTCCGGACTAAAGGATTTCCATACGCGTTTGGAGTCAAAAGGATCTCGATAATGTGTTGCAGGCATAAACTGTAAGAAAAGGAAAAAAATCATTAACAGGAGGGCTATAAACGGTGCAAATCGCCATGGCTCTGGAGGGTCATCTATATCAATATGCAGAGGCGCTGGTGCAGAATGTCTCCCTGACGTTGAAGATGTTGCAGAGCTCCGCCTTGAGGCTCCTCTTGCGCTCAAATGGGCATTGAATTCTGACATAGTGAAAGTTTTCAGGCTTTCTGGAGCGAAGAAAGCAGGGATGGTTCAAATCCTGCAAAGAATTTCACAAATAAATGAAAATGTCAGTTGACTTTGAATTTTTATTTTTATTTTTTAAATCCATTTAACATAGTCAACGTTTGTCCGTTTTGTGTGGAGGCTTACGAGCATCATCTATATGTCATTTTTTTGTTTGTCGCATTGTCAACTTGAGATTTTATATGTTTTTCTAAAGAAATTTAATAAAGAAAATAATTAAAATTTTGTTCTGTCCAAAAAGATGAGGTGTTAACAAAAGAAAATAATTAAAATTTTGTTCTGTCCAAAAAGATGAGGTGTTAACAAAATGTATGTCTTTCAAATTCAAGTTTTTCCTTAGTGTAACAAAGGCTTTTAAACAATGGAAATTTTTGGTAGGAATTTAAGAAAAAAAAAATGAATTTTTTGGAAATTTGAGTTATAGTTGTCAAGCTTCAAGATTTTGGGTGCTCCATAAGTTATGTTGAATCCATTTCCACCATTTAAAACAAAAACAATTCAAACACTTTCACAATTGGATTTCTTAAAAAAAATCTCACCATATTCTTGCAAGAATTTCGCCATCCAAGTGAAATTGTGGCCTTTCGTTAGACAATGTCCTTATCTTATGCATTTGCATTATATATTTTTGGGATTAATTTTCTTATCTTTAGTTTATTAAGTTTGGGATTTTATTAATTGAGTTTAATTCGGATAATGTGAAGTGTTAGCATCCTCGATGGGGGTGTTATTAATGATGTGATGGGTTTGTAGGAAGTTGTGCCCTCTTCCTCCCAAGTTTACCGATACATTTATGATACGTAGGCCATTGTAAGTAATAGCTTGTGAAAGCATGCAAGGTTACAAGTGGAGGCATCTTCTTTAAATGGCATTTACTAAGTTAATTTTGGAGTTTGAAGAGGTAAGTGTAAGTGGAGGTGAGGGCAGACCCTCGACCTCTAGTTGTTGGTTTGCAATCGCTTTCATAGTTTGTGATTTTTCCTTGAATAAAGAAACGATGTTGAAGTATTGCATCAGCGCTGGTATTTACTTTCTTAGGTGCGGCCTCAGTGTTTTTATTGTGCTGGTGAGAAAATTATTGCCTTTTGCTTATATCATTTCCCACTCTCAGGTCTTTAGTCAATGGTTTAATTGGTTAGTTTGACATGTGTGTTTGTTTGTTCTGTCGTGGTCAATTTTCATGTTCCTAGGAGTGTTTAATGGTAATTGGGCGTCTCTGAGTCCCAATTGTTATTAGATCCAGAATTATAAAGCGTATGTTAAGAGAGAGATTTTTATGTTGAGTTTCTGTCGAAATTTTTTGGGCCTTTTGCTAGTCAGCGGCACTACGCTAATAGTGCTTTGTATCTGTATCTTTGTGCCTTATCAATTCATCGGTAAGTCTCACCTTCTTCCAGAGCATTATAGAGTCATGTGTGTCGTGGTTCTGGGTTTTGGGGAATTTGATAATTTGTTGGATTTGGAACCTTTAGTTTGGCGATTGGGTGATGATTTAGTGGTCTTTAGGTCTGGTGAAAAAGGTGGTGGGTCTACTCCTTATTATTTTATAGGGCATGGGTCTTTCAGAAGTTGTCCCAAGTGTTTTCTCTTTGCAGTGTTAATGCCTCTAGGCAGAGAATGTGTAGTAGGCAAGATGGCGTAAGCAATTCTACTTTGGGGAGGAAGAGAGTTCGTTCTTTTGTAGATGATTCAATGGATACTCTCTTTGATACAGTACCTCCAAAGGTGAGGAAATAAATTCAAGTGTTGGAAATTCAAGATAGAGGAGTTCACCCATATCATTTAGATTCTAAATTGATTAGCAAAGATGCGAAATGGATTCTTGATCCTGACAAATCCAAGAGCAGGAAGCTACATTTCTTGAATTCTCTTGCTTCACATCAACAAATTTTAACCTTGTTGTGGTTGGTCGGCAAAGACAAACAAGTGGAAAATTACAATGTCTTCTCTTCTCTAAAGGACATTAAACACATGCTCCATAATCAAAGGGTTTGCTTGGGAAATATGGATTATCGCTTAGCTCATGTAGAGGGCTTTCTTGTAAGTGACTTTGCTTCTGGTGAGCTCACGAATCCATGGGTTCTAGTGCTTAGGCACCGACGACAATCTCCTCTTCAGACCATGACTAGAGATGGCAAGCTAACATGTTTTTTTGCAGTCAATTTTGGTCTGTCAAGCTGCTTTTATTTATGGCTTTGTGTGTTTATGGAAGACTCTGTGATTTGTGGATGGCTCCTTGTCCCTGTTGTCTCTCTAGGTTCTACATTTGAAAGATGTGGATATGGTTCTCTGATAAGATTTTTGATTTGGTTGTGGTTTTGTTTGCATTTCGTATGGCTCTGTGAGTTAATGGTTGATTTTGTGTTTTATGGATGGCTCTATTGGTTTCTATGCATTTGGAAGATAAGGATATGTAAAGTGGTGGCTTTGTGTGGACTTTCTACTTGTTATTCTCATCTTGAGGAACTTTGTTCCTGTTGCTATTTGGGTATTAAACTTGAACTATGATGATATGTGCCATTGGAAGAGTGTTTTGCTTTGGTTCGAAGGCATTGGGCCTTGTCTATAATTATGTCCTTGGAGGTGTGTTTTGCTTTGCTTTGGTTCATTGGTGTTGGTTCTTGTCTGGAACCTGGACTATGACGATATATGTTCTTGTAGGTGTATTTTGCTTTGGTGCGGGGACACTAGGTCTTCTCTTGGTTTTATTATGATGCATTATGTTCTTGAAGAGGGACAATGTGCTTAGTGGTCTCTCAATTTTGTAGGTTAAAGATTTGTGATCAAAAAAGTGTGTATTTTGTGCCCTGGTTTCATATTGTTCTTAATGTTTCTATTATGGAAATCGCCAATATTATGGTTGTGGTGTTATGCTTTATTGCACTCGATTGAGCATTTTGCTCTGTGGTTTTGTTGCACTTGCGTTTATGGGATATATCAGTCTTCTGGTATGTATTGTTGGGTGGGATTTGTAAGGAAACCTATGTTACTTTGTTTTGCCTATGAAATACAAATACTTTAATTTACAAAAAAAAACATGAAGGGTTAGCAAAATAAATATCTCGAAATTCAACATTTAAACTAAAAGAATGTTTTGAGCTTAATAAATTTGATTTGGGTTGTTGAAAGAAAGAAATCGTTATTTTTTTTTATTTAAATTCAAATCTCATTTATGAAATAATGGTTGGTTCTTCTCATGGGATGAGAAGTTAAATGTGAAAAATAAATAAAAAACAAAAGCATAAAATTGGCATATCCATTGATAATGCCCTCTAAATTAGTAGATGATTCATCCAATAACATAAAGTGATATTAAAAATACTACCCTAGATCCATCTTAACTTTGGATCTAACAAGCTCTGAAAGGAATCAAATCTCTAAACTTGAGGAAAGGTTTGCACCTCGAGAGATTTATTCCCTTTCAACGCCCTTGATAAAATATATATATAATAAATATTAATTATAATTATTAATTCTATTTTTTTATTTTATTTTTATTTTTATGTAATTTGATTATATATATATATATATATATATATATATATATATATATATATATATATATATTCTATTTTTTATTTTTTATTAATTTGACCCAGTCAAAATGTTTAGATAACATAACATAACAAGACATTACAACATCTCTTCCATACTAGGTTGGAGAGCGCCGCCAGGAGCAATAATGAGTATATTTCATTATCTAAAATATACTTATACTTACATGTTTTAATATGAAAAAATACCAGGAAGATAAAAGGAAGTTATAGTGGTAAAAAGGATATACCATTAACATATTGAGCACAATTTTTACCATGGAGAAACCCATGTAAGGTGAAAACTCCAACAATGAATAAGTATTGTGCCTTGTTATTTTATTCTCTAGTTATATGCGAGATAGAAAGAAATATTGGCTCATTATGTAGTAAATAGGCAATGATAGGTTGCTACAAGGTGCTTTTTTCCTCTTTCTTGATATGATATCTCACTCACTTGTAGTGCTCAACTATAGAATATAAAATCATTACAAGAGGATGGAACCTATTTCATCTCTTCTAGCTCAATTTATTTCCCTTACGGTTTAGTTTTTTACATGTCTTGATATCCACTAGGGTTAGAGTTAGGGCTTGCATCCCTCAACACCCAAAAAGGTTAGAGTTTTTAACACTCTGGAGTAATAGGCGTTGAAACGACATCCATTTGGCAATTTGGTGGTTAAATTGCTAATTCAAATTCCAGAGCACGTAACTTTCTCATGCAAACTCTGTTTTAGTACAAACTGCCTTGTTTTGAAGCTATTGACATGTACTAGCACCTTGGCCATCCCCTATGCCCATGATACATTATATTACTTCCAAAAGTGTGATGATGGGCCCCAGGGAATTTTGAATTTGGCCCCAAAAAGTGAATTTGAAGATTGATCATGAAAAATGGCCTATATGAATCCATAGCTTTAGTTCATTATCCGAAAAGTACGAAAAAAAATGAAAAATTATATAATGATTCATTTAGAATCAATAAATCTAAGAGACAACAATTCATGTAGAATAAGAGTTATCCAAAACAACCATCTTTTTAGCAACTAGAACAATCAAATTTGGTAGACATTTTAGTACTTCTTTATTAAAATATACAATCTATTATAATATATGTATTGTATATAATCAAATTAAAAACTTCATAATATATAAGTTTCAATCCCTTCCTATATACAAATATCAAAGGTAAATGATATACTTTAGTTGATGCATCATAAATATTACCCACGGTATTAAGAAGCACAATCTTAACACAAGAGAAACAATACCACATCAAAGACCTAATACTCAAGCTCTTCCTCTTTTTCATCATACCCATTATGATAGTGGTACTAGATGGGACACACATAACCCTATATCACCACATATCATATATTAGCCATGTCCATTTTGATGGTGGGATGCACACAACACTACACCATAACATCATATTTTTTCCCATAGTGGCATGCAAATTAACATGTGTCATCACACATCATATATTATCTATTTCCATTATTAACGACTTCAAGCATCAGATGGATTCAATCCATGTGGCAAGAGCCAACTCATATAATGTTTGCCTTTTATTATTCCACAAAAATGCTTTTGAACCAAATAAGCCAAAGATGTCTAAATAATTAGCAAGAACTAAATCTATGTCACTTATCAACTTTCATATTTTAAATGGTGTCATGCCAATTCAAGGGGTGGTCTCTCTAAGTGATGTGAGGGTTCAACTTTGAATTCCTAAGAAGAAATAACAACTCAAATTCATAAAATAATGTGTTGATCAGCCATAAAAATAGTTAAAACCTATGATTTTTATCTTCAAATCCATGACATCAAAATAACATAAAAAATTAAAATTAAAAAAATCATAAATCCACAATAATATCTCATTCATGCAAACAACAAAGAAATTTGACCTAACAAAGCACCCCAAATCATTGTTTTATCGCTAATTTGAGATAACCCCTTGAATCAACAAATAAGTTTGAAAACACATCAATGATATCCTTCCAATTTTGCTTGGAGACCACCTAAAAATCAATTGTTCTTTGGATGGTGAGTGCCTCAACCTTGGAATAATGGAGGCAAGTGCAAAAGAACTTGCAACGTGAAAATTTATATTTAAATCTCACTAGTTTATGCACTTCAAATACAAAACTATAAACATGTAAGAGCAATGTTGGATTGAATTCTTACATATTCTCATTTTGGTCACCAAAGATGTCGATTTGATCTTCATTACTCACGTTATAGAAAGAATAAAGCTCTAAACAAATAAGATACATGTCAACACACTAAGGAACTAGGGGGATAGGAAGAATCACACCAAGATTTTTACAATCTCCTCACACCACCCGAATTTCAATTATGGTAGTGAAAGTAGGAAATTCAACTAGTTTAATAGCATCAAGTGTTGTTCAAAACTTCAAGTTTGAAGTAAGAAAGAATGGAAGCAAGAATCACTAGAAACAGATGACTTGTATATTACTCCCCCCCCCCGCCCCCCGCCTTTTATAGTTAACGATGATAATTTACATAACACCTTAGATCATAGAATATGTGCCAAGCAAGTTCAACCTCTTGCCTAAGTAATCTCGTAATAGAAAAGCGTGAGATGAGGAGATAAAGATGAGCTCAGTGAAAAGCTTCTCTCCAAGAATAAAACCATCTCCAACCTGCGCTAACTAGTTAAACTCATGCAATCATCAAAAATCATATGAGTCATCATCCATTAAAGTCTTACGATCTCCAAAGAATAAACTCATATGCATTCTCACACTTGCTTGTTGGTTAATGACCTCTAAATATTGAAAATAAATGTGATTTTGCACTGAAAATAACACAAAATCAACTTCAAAATTGTTAAACACACATGGAATGTTGACAGCAGATAGGATAAATCATTAGTTTCATTTCAATTCACAAATATATATATGTATACATTTCCTTGTAACCCTTGGTCTTCACATACCAAGTGGTCTCTTGGACTCTGATCATTGTTCACATTCCACACAAACCCTTAGTGAATTTGGGGTTCAACATCCCCCCCCCCCCCACCCTAATTTGAAGGGGTATATAAGAGTCCAAGAAGAGAGATATCATACAACAATGCATGACAACAATAATTTGAATGTGCTCTCTGAGATGATGGTATAAGGTGGGAGAACTTGAGGTCTCAACAGGCAGTAGTTTTAAGGATGACCACAAACACATGAACGCTTAGTGCAGTTCCTGGAACTCTTCCAAATCTAGAAAGAAGTTAAAGTCTTCTACTAGAGGAAGTGCTCCATATTGTTTTGAAAAGGGAGACCATTGGGGTCTCAACCTAGAATGCTTAGTGTGATTACCGGAACTCTTCCAAATATGGCAAGAAGTTGAAGTCTTTTGTTAGAGGAAGTGCTCCTTAATTCTTTGAAGAGGGAAACCTTCAACCAGGAAAAAGGGAGGTCTTCAACCTGTTGTGGTTTAAGGAAGGCCACCAACCAAAGGTATGCTTAGGGGCTTCTTTGTCTCTGGCTACAGCTACGAATCTAGGTATGGTTGTCTCTAGATGTAGGCTCAAGCAACAAGTTCAGGTTGTGGATCAAGCCCGCTTGATTTATCTTTGAAACTTGTAGATGACCATCAATTCCCCCCTATCAAATACAAGGTAAGAAGATGAAGAGATCCCAACTGCAATACTTTTCAATATTCGAGAGCAAATCTTGTGGTATGATTTAAATATCTTCTTGGTTGTTAAAGCCCATTCCCAAGAAGCGATCCATCCAAGGTGAATATTTGTTCTTGCAGGAGGCTTGTTATGAATCATTTGTTGATCACAATTCTTACATGGGTGAAGATCAAGACAGTGATCTTTCACATGGCCTACCTTGTGACAATGTTGGCATTTGACAATCGATTGTTGTGGTGGAAGAGCAGGAACAAGTGAAGAATCATCCTGAAAAAATCCAACACTCTAAAATTTTATGGGCTTTGAGTAGTTTGGAGTATGAAAGGACGCCTCCTTATCATATCCAAGACATGTAATGTGTTTGTTGCTGACAAGCTCTTCCCAAGGTCTGATGATTGGCTTGGGAAGTGCAGGATGAATTTCTGCATCGACATGCAAATTTTCTCCTGAAATTGGCACTTGATGGGGATCAACCTCAACTTTACTCACTTGGTCACTTGCTAGCTATTGATGGGTGTTTGTCTCAAAGTCATATAAAGGGTTGTTTTGAGCAATAAATAGTTCAGAATGATGATTTTTCTGTTGTAACTCATCTTGCTGAAGTTGTGACTCGGGCTGCAAAAATTCAATCTTATCATGTGCATTTTGCAGAAAGAGTGTCATTGTTGATTTTAATTGTACTAGACTCAGTCGCGGAGAGTATGAGAGTATCTAGAAACTTGAATAACTCAGTAATTCCAAGCATTTAGTTAACAACTCACGTTCAACAAATGGGCAAAGTGATAAGAAACCAAATGCACAGTGTTGTTGCAGATCTGCACCAAAAACATATGCCAATCAACAATAGTTTCCAGCCACCAATTGTTGTACTACAAAATAATAATGCTCAGATAAATAAAATGAGAAAGTGGTGACAAATCTTCTAAGGATTGTTCTTCAATAATAGACAAGCTACAAAATGAATTCGCGGTATTGTTCTTCAAAAATAGACTCAAGCTACAAAAGTACTTTGTTGTAGCAAATTGATAGTTTAATTAGGAAATACTATCTCCAAAAATATGAGTGTCCTTCACCAATAAGCAACTCAACTATGAATATGACATTAAGGACAAATTTAACATGCCCTTTTACTGAGGCTTGCTAGGGCCTTTTCCCTTCATATTCTCATCTTATATATGACAGGGGAGGAATTGATGGTCATCTACAAGTTTCAAAGATAAATCGAGCGAGCATGAGCCACAACCTGAACCTGTTTCTTGAGCCTACAACCAAAGACAGCAATACCCAGATTCAGAGTTGTAGCCAAAGATAGTTATGAGCATGATTCAGTTTATGGTCATCTTCAAACCAGAATTGGGGGCACTTCCTCTAGCATAAGACTTTAGCTTCAAGCCATATTTGGAATTGTTCTGAGAACTGCACTTAACGTTCCAGAGTTGGTGGTCAGTATTAAACCACCGCAGGTTGAGACCTCCCTTTTCAGGTTGAGGTTCTCCCTTTTTCCATAGTTTGAGATCTTCATCTAGCATAAGACTAATGGCTTCATGTTAGATTTGGAATTGTTCCAGGAACTACATTAAGTGTTCCAGTGTTGGTGGTCATCCTTAAACCACCACCAATTGATACCTCAAGTTCTCTCACCTTATACCATTATTTTAGAGAGCATATTCAGCTAATTGTTGCCATGCATCTTTGTATTTTTATTACAACTCTCTTCTTGGAATCATATATACCCCTTCGGATTAAGGGGTGAATGTTGGACACCTAATCTGCTAAGGGTTATGGTGTGGAAGGTGAATAGTCAATGGAGTCCAAGAGACCTTAGAAGATGAATCCAATGGTCACAATATTGTAGCTATGTGTAATATATTTATGAAAAGTAAAGCATCTCACACTTATCTTTTATTCTGGTTGCACATTCCAACAAAAATAGTTGCAAATTTTGCATTATCTCATCTTCATAAAAACATGTAAAATACATGCTCTATCAAGACATGTTACCTTGCACTTTTAGGTAAATGTAACCCCCTACACCATGCACAACTTATTCACCTTATTTGATGTTTTTCTATGGACAATGCCCTAATTTTACACTTTCTCAAAATTAGTTCAAATTCCTAAGTTTCATTGTCCAACACTGTACAAACCAATCCATGTATGACACTTTCTAAAAGTAGTAACAACCTTACAAATAGTCATCATTTCGTCATCACCAAAAATTGCACACATGAGCTTTTTCCAAAATACTAGAAACCTTATTGATTTGCCAAAATAGCAAATTTCTCAAGATAAAAAATTTTCCAAGATAGCAATTCTAATACCAAAGAATAGCCTTGTGGAAAACATCCAAGTTGGTACTCAAAACTACAATTAGTAGCTAAAAATAATAAATATCCAAAAATAAAAACTTATCCAAAATCTAAGAGTATTCATTTGAAGCAATCGATCTCCCATGTATGATCCAAGTGTTGCATATAACATACATGCACGAGACCATGCTAAAAATAAAACCAAATTTGAAAGCATTAACTTTGGAATCAATATAAGGAAAATTTAACCAAATCCTACACTATGAACTATGGTACAAAATAAGAAGCATGCTCAATGAACAACCAAGAATTTGCCCATGCAAATTTCCCATGTTAAACACTTTTGACCTTTCTAATGTCATTTATCAACATTGGCATCTACATGGACACAAACCTTGAGTTATGGATCACATCTAGATTTCTCAGCCTGTATATACAGCATATTAGCTCAAGGCACATTATACAATGAAGGGTGCATCTTCAAAACATTGTGCAAACAATCCAAATAAAAAAGAACTCTATGAAGAGTAAAAGTAATAGGACAAGGGTGAAATTGTCAATCACAAGCACATCAATACCCATTACATGGAAACCTATACTTTCACGAATTATGCAAACCCTATTGGTGGAAGCATTATCTTTCTTATATGTGACAAGTTGAACAAGAATGTTTTGGAAGATCTCAATGCATGCATTAATGAATGTTGCAACCTAACCAATAACATTACCCATTACGAGCCTTGAACATGCTTTATGGCAAAATACCGCTCATATTTTTTTCTTGTGCAATGTCAACCAAGTAGCCACGTTGACCCTAAGATTTTGCAAAGATGCAACAATCCATACTCTACAAGGAATTACATCAACGAGCAAGGATGTGATGATTACAATAATATGCAAAACATTTTGAACACCATTTGGTGTCACTTAGTCAAATATTATCATTTAGGAGCTTTGGAGCAATATAATTAAGATAGGTGGGTGTTGCGACATAGCAAATAAGTGATACATTGCACCCTTGCTAGCTATAGCTTAGCCCACCTCAACATAAAGCTTCTACACCTCGTACACAAGCTACTGGTGTAATGCCCACTTCCTAATCCTATTATCCTATGTTAGGTTATTAACCTACCTGCTGGGTGATTGACTTTTGTGATTGATTCTTGTAAGTGTTGTTAGTATACTTACGAGTATGTGTATGCTAAATATATACTCACACCTCACATAGATACATTAGTATTTTATGATTAGTATTAGCTCAATTAATAGTTAAGATTGGATTAGTATTAAGCTTGATTGATAGTTAAACTTCATTAGTGGTTAATTAAATGATTAACCCTTAATCTTGATTAACAATTAATTAATTATTTATAATTATTATGATTAATTTAATATTGGATTGATTAGGATTATAATGAATTCATTCCATTTGACTAACGTTAAGAAAATATTATGATTTTATTACTTATGATTATTATCTTATTATATCTATGACTTAACAAGTTATGATCCCCTCAAACTAAATTAAGGATAGGTGGGAGTGGCTCGAGAGGATCAATGAAGGTTGGTGGCATTAATGAAGGGGAAGGCCATGGGGATTCAGGGGGAGGATGTGTGGGGGGCAGAAGGAGGTTTCAAGGGGATCTTTTTTTTTTGGCTTTGCAAGAAACTTAGGGGCATAACGAGTGGGTTTTGGTACTTGGGGGTCGAAGAGGTTTTGGCTATGAGATAGAAAGTGAGTGGTTGATTTTGGTGTTAGACAACAAAAGGAGGGGAGTTGACACATGGATCTCCGACACACTATGGTTGTGGTTTGGACTTGGGCTCAAAAGGATATGGAACCTATGGAGGTTCTTTGAGCTAGAAAGTCAGATAGATTTTCCTAGCTACCAACATGACATATTCAATCGAGGGGTCCCAGTAGGACACCATGACCGAGCCACCATAACCAGGTATTCTTCTTGTTATTTTGATTATGCAAAATGTCCATAAATGAATTTTTAAAATATGTTGTCAAATATGTCGAATTGTTAAAATGCAATTTTTTATATGTTGTGAAATTGTGAAAATTTTATGATGGTTGAGGACCCTATAATGAGTCCTTACAAATGGTGCCTTGTTTTGTCATATTTTCCCCCTTTTCACTAGTTCTAGTTCCACTACAAAAAATTACGTGTACTCATTTCAAACAACATCACTAAAATTAATGGAGGCCAAACATTGGTTTTGATCTTTTAATTTTCTATTACCAAATAAGAGAGGTATGGCATCAATGTTTTGCTATAGCTTGGTCACACCAACCTAACACTTCAACTTACTCATATTGCACACAAGCTAATCGTGCCTTGTTTTATGATCCATTCCCCATTTTCACTAGTTATCCAACAACAAATAGTGAGTGATCATTATTTCAAACCACATCACTAAAATAAATGAATGCAAAAAATGGGTTTCAATCTTTTAATTTTATCACCTTTTTTTCTTAATTAAGTTCATTCTTATTGGGCATGAATATCTTGCCCAACCAAGCTCAATGATGATGGATATGCTATAACTTGAAATTAATGCAATTGTCCTATTTTCCACCTCAACTATTATTATAAATTCTCATTTATCTCTCCCATTTCAAACATACAAGTGCAATTATTTATTGATCTCCCATTTCAAACATTCAAATTTTGTTGTGTATTATATTTGCTCAATGTTACAAAAAAAAAAATCGAAGTTAGACCATCAGCGATTTGTTTTTGTCAAATATATAAGTGCAATCATTTTATAAATGAAAATAAGCATAATTTCCATTTACTCAATATTTTAGATGATAAATCATTACAAAGAATTATCCAAAATATTAAAAAAAACAAAACAAAACAAAAAAACAACAACTAAAACTGTATGTATAATTAACCCATTTTAAAATTACCTTATATTTATTATTTTATTATATTTAAAATTTATTTAAATGCTATTTCTTAATTGGTGGAAATGGAAATTACAACTTTATTTTATTGATTATCATAACTTTATTTGTCAAATACAAATCTCAATATTTGTTTGGTCATATAACTATCATTTTGTCTAATGCTTATTGATTGTCATAATTCTACTTGATGAAACAAATCTCAAAGTCCGTTTCGTTATATGACTAACATTATGCCTAACGCTTTCAAATAACATTGTTATTCCAACTTAAACATAAGAATTAGAAAGCATCAGAGCTTAAATTTGTCTTTCTTTGAAGGATACTTCAAGTTCTAAAAACACATCCACAATAATGTCCACTTCAAATGTGATAGGATATGTAAAGTAATGATTAAGGCCCTAATAATCCCATGGTTGCCAATTGTCTCTGTTGTTCGATTAAAAACCATCAAACCAAACCGATAAAATTAATGGATCAATTACAAGATCCCTAATTCTTAAAATTTAGAGTCTATATTAAACCACAACAACCCTTTTTATCTTTATTTCTCTAGCATTTAAAAGTTGCCAGTAATTTTTAGTGCTTGGAAATTGCAATAGTGATAAAAGCAACAACGACAGGGAAAATGAATCTTTGGCAACAAGATTAAAACTTCAATAAAAAACCTCTAATAAATTAGAAGGTCATCTTCTTTGAAACTCCATTTCTGACATATTTTCTTTCCCACTCCACACTTTACTTTGATTTGAAACGCAATACCTACGCTCGCTCATAGCGATAAATTTGCTTCTGCATCCTCTTACCCCGAAGAGAGGAATCCCTCCATTTGGGAGGGACTCCTGGGAAGAATCCAGCGGGGACGGGGCATGTAGCTGAGAGGATTAGAGCACGTGGCTATGAACCACGATGTCGGGGGTTCGAATCCCTCCTCGCCCACCCCGAAAGGGGACAAAAGGGAGGCCTTTCGGGGGTAGGGAGATTATGATTGGGATAGCAGACGCAAAGCTATGGAACTTAGTCTTCACAAAGGGTCATTTGTCGAAAATGACACCTGATACCTCTGAGAGTAACCAACGTATTTGTGTCTGACCTCCTATAAATCTTCCTCATTATCAGATTTAGATTAGGGTTATAGAACGAGAGATTCTTCCAAATCCGAGGGAAAATATGAGGGAAAATAGATTGACAGCATGCAGGGATCCAATTCTGACTTCCAGGGAACGAACTGATAGTTCTAACAGCTGGTAACGGGTTAAGTGACTAGTAACGGGTCGAGCAAATAGAGGCCTCTTCACCTTCAGCTCTCGAAATTTCATCACATTAGGAGAACAATGGATTTGTTTCTCCGAACTTTTCAGTATTTCGAAGAGACCGTTGTTTCCATTTTTCCTTTCCTGGACGACCAGGATCCTATCTTGATCCTGTGGCGATTGTGCATGCATATATTATGAACAAGGACAGGTAACGTTTGACTTACTCATAATGGTAAAAACGAGCTCTATTTTGAATAAAATAGGGTTTGAATAAAACAGATCTCCCCAAGTAGGATTCGAGCCTACAACCAATCAGTTAACAGTCGACCGCTCTACCACTGAGCTACTGAGGAACAACGGAGGGTTCCCATATATGTTCAAGATTCTTGTTCTTTGGACCAACCCATGATCATCAGTGTATAAACTGTTGAGAAACTCAATAAGGTTTTTTCTCAACTCTTGGACACCCCACCGTAAAGTTATTGAACTATAAATACAATAGGATCTATTATTATTGCTACCATTCAATACTACTACCATTCAATTCTTTTATTAATTAAAAAAGGAATAATTTGATTATATAGAACCTTGAAATAAAGAGACAACTAATAGATTTAGATAGAGGAGGATTGGTGGGTGAAAATAGCAATTTACGGGAAAGGTGAAATTAATAAATCAACAACTAGTTGTAGTATCTCAGTCGCTCTAGCGAGACATGGTAAAAAAGTGTTACAGATTGTGTGTGATCCCAAACACGATAGTACTTTTACTCTTACAGGGTTTCTAATACCTACAATTATTGATACTTTACAAACCAAGGATTATCATTATGAGGATATTTGGCCCGAAGATGTAATTCACAAGGGTTATGGAGGGTTGGATTGTGTGGAAGCATGGAGTCCACCCGCAGGAGCCGGGTGTGGAGGATATGTGGTGGGAGAAACTATAAAGTTGTTAAAAGAATTAAGTGCATTTTACGAATATGATATTATATTATTCAATGCATTAGGTGACGTGGTCTATGGAGGTTTTGTCGCTCCATTGAAATATGCAGATTATTGTGTAATAATTACAGATAATGGATTCGATGCATTATTTGCAGTTAATCGTATTACTGCCTCTATAAGGGAAAAAGCTCGTACACATCCACTCTGATTAGCAGGCTTGGTGGGAAATCGTACATCTAGAAGAGATCTTATCAATAAATATGTAGAAGCATGTCCAATGCCTGTAATAGAAGTATTACCTATTATTGAGGATATCCGAGTTTCCAAAGTAAAGGGTAAAACCTTATTTGAAATGGTTGGATCTGAACCATCCCTTAACAATGTTTGTACTTATTTTCTAGGCATAGTAGATCAAATATTGTCCCAACCAGAAGGTATTGTCCCAAAAGAGATTCCAGATCGAGAATTATTCAGTTTACTCTCTGATCTTTATCTAAATCCCATTGGTGGTGGGGGACAGAAAATAAAAATAAAAATAAAAAATCAGGAAAATTTACTTGGGTTTACGAGGATTTAGAATCAACAATTTCTCCACAATTTGTTGTCAATTTGATTCTTTCTTTTTATTATTATTTTTATTCATTATTTCTTTTCCTTATTTATCCTCAGCCATTTATTCTTCCCCTCCCTATTATGTCGACAAAAATTGATGAAACTATAACTTTTGAATGTGAAACGGGTAATTATCATACTTTTTGTCCTATTAGTTGTGTATCACGGTTGTATCAAAAGATTGAAGACAGATTCTTTTTGGTAGTGGGCACAAAAACATGTGGTTATTTTCTGTAAAATGCACTTGGAGTTATGATTTTTGTAGAACCCCGCTATGCAATGGCAAAATTAGAAGAAGGATATATATCGACCCATTTGAACGATTATGAGGAATTGACAACGCTTTGTATTTGGATAAGAAAAGATAGAGACCCCAGCATCATCATCTAGATAAGCACTTGTACTATAGAAATAATAAAAATGGATTTGGAAGGTATGGCACCCAAATTGTAATATGAAATTGGAGTACCAATTCTAGTGGCAAGAGGAAATGGACTGGATTTTGCTTTTACTCAGGGGGAAGATACTGTGTTAGGTGTAATGGCACATCATTGTCCAGAACAAGAATTCCCCATTGGTGAATCAAAAGAAACTAAAACAAAATTATTTCCTTTTCCTCTTCTGAAGGAAAAGAAATTGGTGGAATATGAAAATCATCCTCCCTTAGTTATTTTTTGGGTCTTTACCCTCGAATTTGGTTTCCCAACTTGATACACAATTAAGACGCCAATTCATCAAGGTATCAGGTTGGTTGCCCGCTCAAAGATATGTCGATCTTCCTTCACTAGGTGATGGAGTTTATGTTTGTGGGGTTAACCCATTTTTGAGTCATACAACAACAACTTTGATAAGACGAAAAAATTGTGAATTAATCATAGCTCCTTTTCCTATTGGTCCGGACAGAACGCATGCTTGGATCGAAAGGATTTGCCTTGTATTTGGTATTGAGGCCCAGAGTCTAGAGGAAAGAGAGGAACAGATATGGGAGAGTTTAAAAGATTATCTTGATTTGGTACGTGAAAACTCTGTCTTTTTCATGGGAGATAATCTCCTAGAAATATCTCTAGCAAGATTCTTAATCAGATGTGGTATGATCGTTTATGAAATTAGTATTCCATATATGGATAAACGGTATCAAGCTACTAAATTAGCGCTTTTACAAGATACATGTATAAGAATGTGTATACCAATACCACGAATTGTGGAGAAACCAGACAATTTGAATCAGATATGACGTATGCGCGAGCTACAACCCGACTTAGCCATCACCTGAATGGCTCATGCTAACCTGTTAGGGCCAAGAGGAATTGGTACTAAATGGTCCGTTGAATCTATTTTTGCCCAGATTCTTTTCCAATGCGAGAGATGTACTCGAATTGGTTACCCACCCTCTACGACGTAATGAAAATTTAGATAACTTGGATCGGACCACCCTGGTCCGAAAGAACAATGAGTTCTATACCAATACTCCTATTCCTAAATAATATAACATGGAATATATGTATTAATAGCATATGCATATATCCAGATGTTAGAATATTGATTCTAAATCAATTTTCAATATTTTAGATATTGGAATCTATTCTGTTAAATCGAATTTATGGATATATAAAATAATAACTATTTCTATCTGTATCTCCCATATATATGGGGGATACTATATATATTTATTCTATTCCTGTTTCTCATTCTTTGATTTTGATTAAAAAAGGAGTTTCGATATGATAAGAATACTTGGTCTACTATGGGATCCATTATCATCATGGGTAGAAGTCTCAGGTCCGATCATCTCTATATTATGGATTTATTGCTACATTGTCTTTTGGTCCCTCTAAAATCTATTCCATGAGATCCTTCTTTTTGGGAGAAACTCTCAATGGTATAATAGCCATAAGTGGTTCTATTACGGGACAACTAATAGTATTTTTGTCCATGTATTATTCGCCCATCTATGCAACACTGTGGAAACCTCATGCAATAACTTTATTAGTCGTACCATATATGTTCTTTCGTTTTTTTCAAATTATGAAAGAACATTCAAGTTCTTAATCTCTGCACCTCATGAATTCGATCAACAATCCAAAAACTCTAAGTCTATTTATGGGTGGTCTAATTCTTCAATTGTTGAATCCCATTCTTTTAGCAAATCCCGTATTAACAAGACTGGTGAGCCTCTTCATTTTTCATTACAACAATAATATATCCTTTATGATAAGTAGTTTTTGCGGTTGGTTGGGCGGTCATATTATATTCATCATTTTGATAAAATTGGTATCTTTCTGTATAGAACGTAATTCACTTATCGATTATACTTTATTAAGACGTTATATCAATCGAACCTTTAGTTTACTTATTCTTTGTTATTGTTCATTCTATTTAGGTAGAGCCCCATTACCTTTTCTTAAAAGTAAAAATGATGAAGACAACAATGACCGCTCTGTGGCTATGGCTAGAGATGACCACTCCGTGGCTATGGCTAGAAATGACCGCTCTGTGGCTATAGAGCCAAAAAAACTTCAAGAACTTCTGAAAGAAGAAAAATTATCATGGTTCCAGCAACCATGGCCCATTATGTGCTTTGATCATAATAGAGTTTATCAGTCGATACAATATATCGAGAATAGCCCATTTACTCGCCTAGGTTCCGTGAGGACTAAAGTCTCTCAATATTTTTTTTGGCGCATACTGAAGTGATGAAAAAAAAAGAATCTCTTTTACGTTTTTACCTAGTGTATTGGTCCTTGGGGAAAAGCTCGGGAAATATAGGGATCTTTTAGATACTTCTTGCTCATCTGAGGATCCTTATCATAGATGGAACCATACCATAAAAAGAAAAAGAGATTCTTTAGGGAATGAATTTTCCAGCGTTGCGAAAATCACGATTTTATCGCAATAACATAAAAAAATCGTGATTTTTTCATTTTCCTGATAATATCGCGCGATTAATTCAGTGATTTTTTCATTTTGAAAAAATCGGGATTTAATCCCTATTTTTTGAAAAAACATTTTGAATTTTTTTATTTTATTTTTTTGCTGATTTTTTCCAATTTTTTCCTGATTTTTTCCCTTCGCCAATTTACTCCCGATAACGATTTTTGCAACACTGGAATTTTAGGATCGAGTGAAAGCTCTAAGCCATGGATCTCCCGCTGAAAATGTTATACAAAGGAGAGTGAAATTCTCCAATTCTAAGGGGGATTCTTTTACTGAAATGTATGATCCATTCCTTAATGGGGCATTCCGTGGAACAATAAACCAATTTGAGTCCCCCCAAATGCTGAACGATTCGATCATTTCGAATCTTTCAGATTTTATAGAGATATCTATGAAAGACCGTAAAGAGGGATTCCTGAATGATCCATTTGGGTATGGGTACCATATCTCTGATCTTTGGCAGGAATTGGAACACGAAAGCTTTTAACTACCCTGGTATCCCTTACCTACATATAATGTTCGTTCGCTTGTTCCGATCACTAAATCATCGAAAAGAGGAAAAGTTGAAGCTATTTTGAAACGGCTTTATCTATTAGCAGAACAAATAATTCCAAATCAAGCAAAGAAGATCTTTGAAGAGTATTTGTCAAATATAGATTCTTCTTTTGGTAAACTGAGCTATCCAAAAGATTTGTTGGAAATGCCCTCTGATCAAATCCAAGAAATCTATCCAAAAAATTTCTTGGATTTGCCCTTTGATCAGATCCAGGAAATCTATCCAAAAGATTTGTTGGATCTACCCTCTAATCAGATCCAAGAAATCTATCCAAAAGATTTGTTGGAAATACCCTCTGATCAGATCCAAGAAATCTATACAAAAGATGATGAGTCGTTGATAAATTTCCTATGGTTGGAAATAGCTTTTCGAGTAGCCTATATAGATATCGTACCAGAAATAGCTTCATGTAATGAACGGATCTACACAAACTATTTAGTTAATATTTACAACCGAATTGATGGTATAAACGTTGCGCCCATAGGTACCATAAAATGGGAATTGATTCTTTATCTTTTTACTACGGAACATATTTTCTTTTTCGAGTCTTTGGCGCAACATGAGTGGACAATACTACAAAATTGTCGCGAGAATGTATCTATGGATGATTCAACACAAACAAAATATTTTCTTGCACTTTACAGAGAAATACTATTAAATGAACTTCTCCAAATTAGAGAAATTTGGAAACATGGGCCTCGATGGTCATCTGGTTTGTGATAGGTGAATATGATGATGTAGACCCAATTCTATTCGCATCGAATAGAATTCGTTCAGAAAGGTCAAAGTTACAATGACCTTTGATATTGGGCAAAAACTAATAAGAATAGTTCAAAAACTTTATTCTGCCGAATCAGATTATCGTCGGAGCTTAATCATAAGATCCATACGTGCTAAAAGACGGAAAATTATGATAGGGAAGAGGGTACAACCGAATGTATATTCCCTTTACTTTTTGAGAAAAATACAAATACCCACTTATCTTAAAGATTATTATGACAGGTCCGATTCTGGTGGAGTGGATAAGGAACAAATGGAGGAAGAAGTTAGGGAGAAAATCCAGAGAGTCAAAGATCCATTCTCCCACCACCACAATCCGACAATTGCTGAGTCCTTATGTTTAACGTGGCCAGAATTGAACCATTTCAGAGGTTTATTATTAGTGGCTCAATCTTTGGCAACAAGATTAAAACTTCAATAAAAAACGTCAGCTATCAATGGTCCTTCAAGCAACAGTTACAGCCTAGAACATCTCAAAAGTTCTTTATAACAGTCCAAAAGTCCACTTAACCACCCCAAAAAAATAAGATAAGCATTAAGACCCTTCAAAAGCATTTCTTCAGCAGCAAACACAGGTGTCGAAGTCTTTGGACAACATAAAACCCTATTAAATCAGTGATGTAATTAATTGACAGCAACCGCACAAACAAAACAACAACATTTGACAGTCTTACAAATCCTTCACAAGACATCCAACAACAAAATAATCAGCAACAAATTTGCAAAAAGTCTGAGTGACTGACATAATAATCTCTTAAACAGAGATCTAAAAAAATTATTACGAGCGCTCATGTATTGTCCATGATCGTTACAATTACATCAAAAGCACAATAAATCATGTGACTTACTAAATCTTTAACATCCTTTTAATGGGAGGGACAACAAAAAGTCAGCATTTCTTGGGTTGCTGCTTAAATTTTGTTCACATCAACGATCAACTTTTCATCGAATGGTTCTTCATGTTTAAAAACAAAGAGCACTAACCAGGATCATACACAAGCTTAAACTCCATGCACATACAACAGAACAGCAACAGAAGGAATGAAACTAACAGAAATATTGAATCTGCAAACTGCTATATAATTACATGGAGATCACCTGTATTTATAATACATTGGGAAGAGCCCAGCATTAAATACAGATGGTTGGCTACTTCTCCGAGGAGCCCAACATTAAATACAGATGGTTGGCTACTTCACCTAACCAAGCAGTGACAAGTAATATCAGATCACTGATGTAACTTAACCACATGTTATATGTACACCAACATCCTCCTTCCCGCCCGCCTCACCCTTCTCTAAATGCAACTTAGGGAAGTATAAAGAAAACATTAAATTTAAAAAATGGTTCCCATATACAAGGCCCTGATAGATACACATTTTCCAACTGTTTAGAGGATTAACATAGGCAAAGTTGTAACAGCAACGCTGAAAAGTCGCTGGAGTTGAAACTGAAGATCCCACAAAGATGGATTCAAGGAGAAGAGCATGAGGCCTACATAGGTTGAAAGTTTGAACCAGAAAGTATGACTGAACCTGTGAAGAGGGCCAAGTAACCTCACAGTACATGGCTTAATTCCGAAGCAAGATAGGATAGGTTGCAAAGGCACAAGGATGGCAAACACTGACAACTACCATATTAATGCTCCAGAAAAGTAGGTACTGGCTAGGAACCCGAACAAAGGCTTCAAACATCAACCATCAAAAGAGCAATGAGGCATGCAAATACTAAAAGCTCTGAACAAGGAGTATGAGCGAAACACTAAAGAGGGCCAAGTAACCCGTAGCGGAGAAATGCTAACAAAGATCCAGATAAAAACTCCAAGCAGCCACGCAAGGCTAAGCAAAGTTGAGTTGTCAATCCATATAGGTGCAGATAAGAACTCCTAGTACACTCTGATACTGAAGGCCACCAATCTTCTGATTCTGCTTCTACTCCAAGAACAGGGCAAATTCCAGCGAGAGACAAGAATATAGTTCAGTCAACCGAAATAAGAAAAAGCAAGTAGTAGTTGCACTAGTCAATATCAAATAAAAATTGATATCAGGAAAAGACAAAGTAACAGATCTAGCTCTGTTTACAATGATGGATTACACACACACATAAACAATTTGAGATCAATCTCCTTGTATCAAAACCTCAATCCGATGGAAGAGTCCAAATCAATGTTACTGGAATCACACCGGAACTGACAAAACCGGCCAGACTGACCGGTTTGGAGAGAAATTCGGTCCGGTCAGTTGTTTCAAGTCGTTTTAGGCCGGTTCAGCACAAAACTGACCTTCCAGCTCTGTAGAGCACCCTACAGTGTGACTAGGGACTGAAAAACTTCGTTCTTGTAATATAACAAAAAAAACACTGAATTATGAGAGCTGTTTCATTTACACTATTGATTTGAACTATTTGAAATTCTTCAGCTGAGTTTCTTGGGTGGTTTCGAAGAGTTATTCGCAAGGTTGTTTTGAAGCTGTGTTTGGGCAGATTACTATTTTTTGCTAATGTTAGGAGTTTCTCTTCTTCTAAATATTTGGAAGGCTTGTGAAGGTGTATCAAGGCCGCTCTTTTTCTCTTTTTCTCCATAAAATTGCAAATTTATTTCATAGTAATTAAGAAAATCATTGTGCCATTTATTCAGGAAGAGGAAAAAAGACGTTCAACTATTGTGGGAAGAGAGTTAAAGTTAATCCAAGCAGAACTTCGTGCAAAAGTCTCTGACAGTCTAGAAAAGCAGATGCAAGGTTATTTTGAAACCTTCCAAGCAGATAAAGCCAAGAACAAGAAGACTGAAAAGGGCATAAGTAGTCAACTTGATGATGCTTTTGACAGTGACTCTCAAAATCATGTATCTAGTTTTGAAGAATTCCCAAATTTTCTGTTGGACATAGAGATGAATATCTTGAGTTGTTTTTGGAGGTTATTTCCAAATTTTTGTGGGTTGTTAGAAGGTGGTTTTTCCTGATGTTATTCACCACCGTTCTTAACAATATTTGAAAGGCTTGCGAAGTTACGTCAAAGCTGCTCTTCTTCTCTTTTTCTCCTTAAAATTGCTATTTTTTCCTAGTAATTAATAATTCATAAAGTTTTATTTGTAGGATTTTGTTTGTTGGTGTAAAACTTGTCACGACTCTTAAAGACAAGAGGGATCCAACATGAATTCATCGTGCCATTTGGATGAAGAGGAGACAAAAATATGCAACCATTGTGGAAAGAAAGTTAAAGGTGAAGGTATCCATAGATTAAATCAACATTGAACACATGAAAGAGGCTAAGTAAAACCTTGTGCAAAAGTCTCTAACAATCTAGAAAAGAAAATGCAAGGTTATCTTGAAGCCTTCCATGCAAACAAGATTAAAAAAACATATGGAAAAGTCAGTGTGATGATGCTTTTGACAATGACTCTAAAAGTCATATACCTAGTTTTGAAAAATCCCCCATTTTTCCTCTCGGACATAGATATAAACATGTTTTCAGCGTCAGTTCATCCAAATTTAAAGAGGACGCATAAAGGCCTCCACTCTTTCTTTGGACCCTACACCACCCATAGTGTTCAACCCATCATCAACACAAAATGGAAGAAGATAGAGAAAGAGATTGCTTGGGAAAGCATTGTTAGATGGCAATATGATGCAGATAACTTTTCAATGCTACTAACTCTGCATATTATCAACTTATAATAAATGTTATAGCTCCATGTGGTTTGGGCTTCAAAGGCCCCAGTTTTCATGGTATCATGCAGCGATTTTTACAAAATGAAATCCAAAGAATAAATGAATACCTCATAGAGTTCAAGCAATCATGGACTAAAATAGAGTGCACAATCATGTCTAATGGGTGGATTGATGGAAGATCCTGCGACATTCTTAATTTCTTAATTGCTTGCCCAAAAGGAACCACTTTCTCAAATCTGTGGATGCATTTGAACATACGAAGAACACATAGATTAAATCAACATTCAACACATGAAAGAGGCCAAGTAGAACCTTGTGCAAAAGTCTCTAACAATCTAAAAAAGCAAATGCAAGTGTAACAACCAAAAGTCGTCTACACAGCGAAAATATTTAAAATACTTCGTAGACAAAGACATCCATCGTAGGACAGTTATTGTAATTGTATATTGTATAAAAGTATTGATGTAAGATGATACAAATGGGAATGAGAATCCTGTATATATAGCCAGTTAAGTACCCTTTCATGAGCAGGCATGTCTCTAAGACATGCTTTTTTCATTATTAACTAACTAACCATTAGTTAATTTACTTATAATTTATTATTATATTTATACTATTATGATTATTATTTATTATAGTGGGGCCTCATGGTTAAAGGGCGGACTTCTAGGCGGCACGATATTCACCTCCACCGTTGGATCAATTCGGGGGGATCGACGGTCAGGAATTTGTCGCGTTCAATGGTGCTTCCAAACGATTTTTGGCGGGAGCCTTAGCTCTGCATGGTACTCCGCTGCAGTTAGTGGAAGCTAATTGTTCTGAAGGCGAAATGTATCAGGCTTTCTCCTCCTTTTTCAGATTGGTCGGGTTGCTTATGTGACCTTCGTACTTGTTGCCTTTTTGGGTGGTGTAGTTTTGTGGCTTAGAGTCGGAGTTTTAACTCTTAACTCGTGACCCTAGGTTTCCTAGTAAGTAGGGTTTGTTTAAAATCCTTGTTACCATGTGGATGGTTGTATTCTATGTAAATACTTTTCTATTTTAATGATTATAAAGGTACGACTCTTGCTTCAGCAAAAAAAAGAAGATTATTATTTATTATCTATTTTTACATAGTTTATGTTTATAACATTGCCTTCCCCTTCAAAAAGCTTTGTCCTCAAAGCTTGTTGATGAAAGGACTTGAACTCTTATTTGTTGTGAATGTCTTCTCTTCTCGGAACGGTCATCTTTGTTGATACAAGTTGATATGATCCTTGGAGTGATATATAAAATTGTCGTACTGAGAACGGATCAAACCATCCTAAATTGATCTTATGCGGAATCAAATTTTGTGATGAATTGTTATCATGAGACTGGATTCTGCAAACTTCAGTATTCCTGCAAACATAAACTTGTCGTTTATTTTCTAAGTGATACTGGTACGTAGATTGATGGGAGACTCTGCTCTTGTGATTCAGATATCAATACATAGTTCTTTTGGTTGGACTTCCCCTTATCATGTTAGTGGTTGATTCCTAGTTTTCTTCAGGCATTGTTGTCATTGAGTTGGCGCATGAATCATCACTTAGAATGTTCGTTGTTTGAACGGCAAACTCTAAGTGCTTTTTTACTTCAGTAGGATTGGGATTTGCTTGAACTGTGAGATTAGTGGAATCGATGTTTGTTTCTTCAGCTTGGACTAGTACATCTGGAAATTTTGATGCTTCCTTTGTGACAAGTTTTTCGAACTTATTCTCAATGATTTTTTATCGTCCTTAAGTTTTTTAATCTGTTTGAGCGGATTTGGGTTATGATTTTTGAGACATAAGCATTCCTCATTTTTTGAGTCAACTTTATTTTGACCTTCAAGCTTCTCGTCTTTTAAACACTTGATTTGTTCTAATATTTTTTGTTAAGATATTTTAAGCATAAATTCTCGTATTCTTTCTTTGATAGACTTTCATTGATTTTTTTGTCAAAACTTTCATTTTCTTGTTCTAACTTGTGCTTCTTAGTTTTACATTTTTTGACTTGTGCAAGAAGTTTCTCATTGTAGCTCCTTAGATGCAAGATTTTTTCATTGCATTTTGTTGATTTTGCATGAAACCGCTTTGCGAGATCTTCATATTTCTTCTCTGAGGTTTCGCTCTTTTGTTGAAGTTTTGCAATTTTTTCTTTTAATTCTTTAATTTGTGTCTGGGCGCTTTATTGATATTTTTCTAAAGTAAACAATCTTCGACATTTGGGACAAGGTATTGTGCGATTTTTATAAATCGATAAGTATTAATCCCGTGCTCCACAAAATGGACATCTGGTCCAAAATAGTGATTCTTGTGTGAAACTCATTTTGACTTCTTCTTTTCTTTGTCGATATGAAAATGAAATCGTCTTTTTTTTATTCTCTCTTAATATAGCCCTTTCTTTTTTTAAATATAATTTTTTTAAGTCTTTTTTATTTTTCAATTTATATATATATATATATATATATATATATATATATATATATATATATTTTCTTATATTCAGGTTTTCGTGATCCATAATGAATTAAGAAAAGTCTTTTGGCGGAGCATGCAGATAAATCTAAGCATCACATCTGCATTGAGGAGGCCCAAGTCGTTGCTAGGGTTAGTCATTTCCATCATCATAAATTGAGGGAGGCCCTAGAAATTGAAAAAAGACCCAATAATTTGAATAAAGACGATGGTTGGAATATTAGTAGAAGTTGGGTCCCTGTCCTATCCTCCTAGGTTTTTAGGTTTCTTTTTGGGATTTATTTTGTTTGTTTGTTTATCTATGTAGGTATTGGTGTCCTTTTTATAGTATTTCTTATTTATTCTTCTTTGGAGTTTATTTTCTTGATCCTTGGTGTTTTCTTAAGTATTTTATCATATTCGTTCTTAACTCCTTTTGGTATTTTTGTTATTTGTTTAATGGGCTTTAGCCCCATATTTTATTGTTAACCTTGTTTTATTTATTGATTATTTTTCTTTGAGAATATATATATATATATATATATATATACATTTTTTCTTTTGACTTATATATATTTTTGTTTTATTTTATTTATTTTTCCATTTATTATTTTATTTATTAAATGATCTTGTCTCGATTAGGGTCTTGACTCTTTTTTATAATTTTTTACTTCCCTCCTTGTTTAGAGTTTGACTTTGATTCTTTGATATATATATATATGTTATTTTTCAAAAACTAAATGTTTAATATAGTTGTTACTTATTAAAATTTGTTTTTAATAAATTAATAAACTAATAGCACAGTTTAAATATTATTTTTCAAAAACTAATCGTTTAATATAGCTGTTACTTATTAATATTTGTTCTTAATAAATTAATATCATTATTTAAATATGATTTTTCAAAAACTAGCCATTTAATATACCCGTTACTTAATAATATTTGTTTTTAATATATTAATAAATTAATATCATAATTTAAATATTATTGTTCAAATATAGCGATTATATGTCTCTACATTGCTCTCTATTTAACCCTTTGTCATGGTCTGTCTTTTCATCTAGTCTTGATGATGAACCACACTTGATGATTCGAAATATGTTTACCAAAAAAAATTCTCTCATGTGATTTCTACTAAAAGACTTTGCTTAATTATTTATGTATTTTTAATTAATTAATTATATAATTTCAAATATATAATATGTATATATTTTAATTATATAAACATATAATTAATTAACCATACATATATAACTTTATGTTGTAATTAATTAACTAAAGTTATGACGACAGAAGGAGATGACGGCTTGACTGGATAGTGCAGGACTGTTAGAGAGCAAGGGGTGGCGCAAAACACAACAAGAAGGCTGACGGTTTTGTTGTTTAGAGGACATGATACAGGCATATGATGGCAGCAAACCGAATGAGAAAAAGTGGCAACGGGGGTGAGGCTAGACACAGCCGCTGGAAGTGACGGCGAGGGATAAATGTTTTTATTTTCTTGGACAGTCGTGTTTTTTCAGCCTCGATGCGTGCCTTTCTTCAGCAAAACTTCCTCGCTCGACTGTACTTTTTATATTCAATTATGCAATGGCTACAGTGGCAGCTGAGGAAGGTTATGGCAGAGAAATTAAAACAGTATGTTGGCTCTCACAATAGTTTCAGTGTTATGCGACTCCTTTTAATTTCCAAGAGAAAGAATTTGTTGTCCAATTTAGTGTACAAAAAGACCGCAGCAAAATGTGCAGCGATTATAGCGTACGGAGATCAAGATGTTGGTTGAATGCAGGCACCGCGATTGTGGAAAGAATTGTAGCAATATAGGAGCAGACATCAGCAGGGTTGAAGTGGATGTGGACGTTGGATTTGTTATGTGGACGGTGGAGCAACAGTTGCAAAGTATGGAATCGGCTAGGGGCGGCTAACGATGGTCGTATAGCGCATCAGAGTATGTTGTGCGGTTTAGGGTTCAAATGGTGGTCTCCAAGTGGCACAACGCAGGTTGGATAATCGTTGCCAGCTTTGCTGTAGCAGTTGTCAGGGTCATCGTCAGCGTCTTAGGCCAGTAAGTTTTTTTTTTAATAATTTGTTTTTTCTGTATATATTTATACTTTTAAACCTTTTTTTTTCTTTTAAACTTTTTTTTTTAATATATGTAGATAATATATTTTTTCCGACAAGGTTGACAAGCGGTTGATGGCTAAAAGTCGGGGTCATCGTGGTTCTGATACGAATGTAATGACTAAAAGTCGTATACGCAACAAAAATATTTAAAATACTTCGTAAACAAAGACATCCATTGTAGAACAGTGATTGTAATTGTATATTGTATAAAAGTATTGATCTAGGATGATACAAATGAGAATGAGGGTCCTATATATAGTCAGGTAAGTCCCCTTTCACGAACAGGGATGTCTCTAAGACATGCCTTTTCATTATTAACTAACTAACCATTAGTTAATTTACTTATTATTTACTTATTATGATTAATATTTATTATCTGTTTTTACATAGTTTATGTTCATAATGACAAGGCTATCTTGAAGCCTTCCATGTAAATAAAGCCAAGAACAAGAAGATTAAAAAAAACATATGGAGAAATCAATGTGATGACATTTTTTACAATGACTCTAAAAGTCGTATACCTAGTTTTGAAGAATTCCCCATTTTTCCTCTTAGACATAGAGATAAACATGTTTTTAGCCTTAGTTCATCCAAATTTAAAGAGGACACATAAAGGACTCCACTCTTTCTTTGGACTCTACACCACCCCTAGTGTTTAACCCATCATCAATGCTAAATTGAAGAGGATAGAGAAAGAGGTTGTTTGGGAAAACATTGCTAGATGGCAATACGATGTAGAGATACTTTTCAATGCTACTAGCGCTGCATATTGTCAACTTATGATAAATGTTATAGATTCATGTGGTATGGGCTTAAAAGGCCCTAGTTTTCATGGTATCATGGAGCCATTTTTACAAAATGAGATCTAAAGAATTGATGAATACCTCTTAGAGTTCAGACAATCATGGACTAAAACAGAGTGCACAACCGTGTCTAATGGATGGATTGATGGAATATCCCGCGACATTCTCTATTTCTTAATTGCTTTCCCAAAAGGAACAATATTTCTCAAATTTGTGGATGCATCTAATCATGTGAAGTACACGCAATTATTATTTCAACTTTTGGATGAGGTTATGGGGTGGGAGTTGAAAATGTTCTAGAGGTGATTACAAACAATGCTTCCAAGTATGTCACAGCAAGAAGGGAATTGGAGGAAAAACAACCCACCAATTGGTGGACTCCATGCGCAACCCATTGTTTAAACCTCATGCTTGAAAATATTAGCAAAATTGAATGGGTAAAAAAGTGTGTGGAACAAGCAAAATCCATAACCAGGTACATCTACAACCACACAAAGGTTTTGAACCTTATGAGGAAAAGCACAAGGGGTTGAGAGCTTATTTGATCAACTATTATATGATTTGCAACAAACTTTTTTTCATTGCAATCCATTGTTGAACAAAAGACCAACTTGCAAAAGATATTTTCTTGGGATGAATGGAATGCATCTCAGTGGAGCAAAAAGGTTGAAGGGAAAGAGTTAGTTGACAAAGTGTTTGAAAAAAGTTTTTGGAAAAAGGCAAAAGAGATAGTGTTATTCAATGAGCCTCTTGTGAAAGTGTTGTGAATAGTGGAAGGTGATAAACCCGATATGTGTTTTGTTTATGAGGCCATTAATCAGGCCAAAGAGGCAATAAAGTCAACATATGGGGTTCAAAGACAAAAGTATATCTCTCTGTGGAGAACCATTTATGAGCTAACAACTCCATAGACCTTTCTTTACATATAACTAGCTATTACTTAAACTCAAGGTATGTAATTTCAAATTTTATAAGTTCTTTTATTCATTACAAAAGCATTGCGAAATATTCAAATTCAATTGATAAATATTTTGTCTTCTAAACATTTACAGTACCATTATACATAAGATTTTGAAACAAATGGGAAGGTAAAAGAGAGATTGTATAGATGTATTGAGTGCATTGTCCTTAATCCCAAGATACAAATCAAATCTCTAAGTTTAAATGAGAGCTTTGGTACATCTGGCATGTCTATGGTTATACAAAATAGAACAAAAAATCCACTTGATAAGAAAGTTTAAAGTTCTCAAATTATATTATTCATGGCAAAAATTGAGCAAGTTTCAAAGTCATTTACTAAAGTTTCTTTACCTTCATTCTTAATGTAGCCTATTCGTTGCAATACACTAGTGGTTAGTGCCCTAGTTTGTAATTCCAATATTGAGCCAAACATGTAATGCTTATGGGTGAAGGCCCTATGCTTGTTGCCTCTACATATGTGAGCCTTACGCAATATCATTGTCAAGTGAACGTACAATAGTCCATTCAACCCAATTTTCACAAGGTACCATCCTTCATATAAGGGGAAGTGCTTGAGAGTTTACAAAAGATGTAATTTCCAAGGAAAAAAGTCAAGTAAATTTAAGTTGAGTGGTTGCAAAGAAAATTGTTATCCTCCGCATGACATTGTTTGGCATTCTTTGTAAGGCTTTTGTTGAATATCACATGGCATTGTTTTTAAAACTTTTGTTGAATATCATGATTATCATAAAATTGTTTTAACAAAACCTTAAGCTTTTGAAGAATCTAGTTTATTCAAAGTACCATATTCAAAATAAGAGGAAATGCCCTTTAACCTTCATATATTTCAAATAAAACAAATTATAAAACCTCACTGGTTTTTATTTATCAAAAATACCTAATATCTAAAACCTATATGTCAAATTAAAAGAATGGCTCTTAATCGTAACATAAGTAATTCAAATAGTTCACTAAACTCATAAACTCAAAAAGCCTCTCAATTCTCATTGTTCTAGGGTAAGTCATAGGGTTCACCTAAGTTGGCTCTTTAAGTTCGAATTATGGTGAATTTGAAAGCCGTCAAAAAAATTCGTCAAACATTTATATCAATTCGGCATTGTCTTACACATGTTTTCAAAGGGTGGAAAGTTGACTCATGAAGTTTTCGAGAACTTGAAGCATGCAAGTTGAGCGTGGATTGAGAAAAGGGCCTACACAAATGAAGGTTAAAGTCGAGGTTGAATTGTGAAGATATGAGTTG
Source organism: Pinus tabuliformis (assembly GCA_031772625.1). Lineage (NCBI taxonomy): Eukaryota > Viridiplantae > Streptophyta > Pinopsida > Pinales > Pinaceae > Pinus > Pinus tabuliformis. Next base: position 86,183,661 of record CM062804.1, read on the forward strand.
TTTTTAGTGTGATTTTTTGGAAGTTTTTTGGGTGTGTTTTTTTGGTTTAATAATTCTAAAATCTAGCAGGAATTTATTGAAATTACAAGCTTGATGGGTAATCTCTGCACAATCAATGTGCCCTAAGGGTTTTTCACGTTGTTGAATTCATACATACAATCAAAAAACCAGTTTAAATAACACAAATCAAGATTTCACCTCAAATTTTTCCACTGGATTTCGGCGCCGAAAAGTCCAAAAAATCGCACTAAAGACAACTCCGTGCAAATATGGGTGAATTGCGAAGAGATCGATCACAAATTAAGCACTAAACAAGACACCAAGTCAATAAAGTTTTTATACGGTTAACATATTTGTAATGGTAACTATTGTGTTTTAAATTTTTAAGGGATTAATATGTTTTACAAATATGGTTAAGGAACCATATAGATAAGCTAAATACAATTTGATACAAATTATGATATGTTAAGTTATATACAATTAATACATTAATATATAGGTGTAGTCTAATTAATAGATGAAATGGCTTTTTTCAAGGCATTTTTTCTAGTTAATTTTAACCAAAATCTGTTGAGATTTTTAAAAAATTGAGTTTAAATTGTTTAATCTGTAAAATTTCACTACCGCAAAGGACATCCAAGGTGGTGAATTCATTTATGCATTCAAAAATATATGTTAAACAACAAAAAACCACAATCTTGCTTGAAATGGATTCCGTTGAAATATGTCATTTAATTTATAAGTTAGATTGTGACATAATTACATAGGCTAACTATTAGATGAAATGGTCTTTTTCATATCATTTTTCCTAGTTAATTTTAACCAAATCTAGCAAAAAATTTAAAAACTTGAGTTTAATTTGTTTAATTTATGGAATTCGAGTGCTCAAAGGGTTTTTCACGACGTTGAATCCATTTATGCATTCAAAAATGTATTTTAAACAACAAAAAATCACAATCTTGCTTGAAATTATATCGTTGAGTTTTGACAACAAAAAAAAATCATTTTGTCTATAAGTTAGACTACGCCATATATAATTTGTGTATTAAAAATTATATATGTTATAAAATTCAAATATAAAAGCCCCAAGGTTTAGCTCAGTTGGTTGAGTTCCTGTTGCTAAGTACCTCGCTAGTTGGGAGGTCACCAGGGCAAATCTCCTTGACGCCATTGGTGTTAGGCCCTACTTGTTTGGCGGGCAGGTAGATCCCTTTGGGTTGATCTGCCTAGATTTTTCCCATAGATATAATGGATACCCATTGTCTGTGTACCACCCTTATATATATATATATATAACAGATTTTGTAACAATCTATATAGAATATAATGTGTTCAATATATTGACATTATTTCACAATTGCTCATAGCTTATGCTACTAGAATGTTCTCAAGACTAAATGTGAATAACCCAAAATTACCAAGACCAAAAATGTTAATAAATTAAATAATGACAAAAGAGTCCAGGAAACACTTGGACAATTTGTTCATCATGCACATGATATGTGTTGGAAAATTACATGGCCCAAATAACATTATTGACCATCATGTAACCCTTGCTTAGTTTTAACCTGTTGTCTTCCATGAATCTTATTCTTGAATCCAGACTCAATGGTGCCTAGCTTTAAAATCCAACATAGTGGGATACCATGCACAATAAAACTGATAATTTATATAAATGTGATTATTGATTGTGGATATAGCGATTCCCCTCATTTATAATATCACAACTCCTAATCTGTAAGGTAAGAATAACAAGTGTGATATGCAGCGTTGTTGATTAGTCCCTGCTTCTTATGCAAAAAGTAATTGATCGCTAAAATTATTATCACTGAGACAAAATGAATTTTAAGATATTATAAAAAAGATTTACTATATATATATATATATATATATATATATATTGAAAGACATTTTGCTTACATTTTTGTCTCGTCTTTTAAAAAGTACCACTTAAAATTACTATTGGTCTTGTTGTAAGTTTTTGAAAGACCCTTTATTTATGTTGTTGTAAGTTTGAAAAATTCTTTAATTAATTTTTTGCTAAATCTTGATTGTCCTAGAATATTTGTTCTTTTTAAGATTTCCAATAGCTTCAGAATCCTTTATAAATTTATTTTTGATTGAGCCCAACTAATTCATCTTTTTGGCATCTTTCTAGCAATTGTGATGACCACATAGGATCTCAAAAAAGTGAAAAATTATACCTTATAAAGAATGTCAAGTGGTCGCTAGTTTTTGGAACATTTTATCCATAAATTTAAAATAATTAGAAGAATAATTGCAAAGTAATTAATCTTCGGTTGGAGATTATGTATTGAATTTTGAAAAGCAATCTATAAAGTTGAGATTTAAAATTTGAAAATGGAAATAGTTTATCTTTAAATCTAACTTGTTATTATGTTTAGATAACTCTATAGTTTGCAATTTTTATTTGTTTTAATAAAAACAAGTAAATATTTTCATTTAGAAAAATAATTAAAAAAACTAATATGCAAAATAACAGGAATGAAAAATATTTATTAATAACTTCATTACAAAGAAATTAAAATAGTAAAATAAAAAGGCACGGTCTAACTAATAGATGTTTCGTTTTTTAGTCTAAATTTAGTGATAGAATTTTCTCAAGAAATTGTGAATTTTCATTGTTTAAAATGCATTTTTGAATGCATATATAGATTCAACGCATTGGAAAACCTTTAAAACATTTGAATTCTAAAAACAAAACTCAAACTTGGTGGTTTAAGAAACCCTTGCTAGATTTTGAGCAAAATCTATATAACAAAATCCTTGAAAATTACCCCAATAATCTGAAATCTAAAACATATAATAAAAGTAAAAAATTACCTTCTTATAAATAACTATTTAATTATTTTAAATAGCATAATTTTTTCTAAAATTAAATAATGATTATACGTAGTTATTAATAAACAAATTAAATCACAATTAAATAATGATTATACTTATTTATTAATAAACCAATTAAACCATGATTTTTCCAATAAACAATTATCAATTTAATTATAATTAATTTGATAATATTAAAACTTTTTTGTTTTAACCATTTCTAAAAGAATATTTCCATATTATTTGGATTTTACTTACCAAACATGGTTTTAATTTTTTTGGATTTTACTTACCAAACATGGTTTTAATTTTTTTTAAATTTAAAATTATCGATAACAATTAACCATTGATAAAAGGAGTATTTGAACTTACAAGTGGTTAGTAGAAATCCTTGTATTTTCAATAACAAAAAAATAGAGAAATTGATACGATCTATATGTAGACAGAAAGTGATTGTACAAGTATTATAACTGCAGGGAACATGTTGGTGGCAGCGTCGTAATGTACGTCATCGGGTAGGCAACCTTGAAAACCTTCCAATATTTGTTAGGAAGGCACGTCTAAATGGCCAGCTTTAATTGCTATGTTATAGGCTCGTAAATGCGTTGGGGCAATATATGCCCACCGTTAAATCGAAACAAGTACATTATCTAGCAGTGTGCATATACTGCTCAGGCGCATTTACGAGTCTATAGCATAGCAAATAAAGCTCGCCGGTGTAAATTCCCAAAATAATTTATTTAAATTGTGTACATCACTATGTATATGTACAACAATAAAGACTATGAGCCTGCGTTGACAACCTTCCAATATTTGTTAGGAGGGCATGTCTAAATGGCGAGCTTTCATTGCTATGCTATAGGCAATAAAGACTATGAGCCTGCCTTGACAACCTTCCACTGTTTGTTAGGAGGGCATGTTTAAATGGCGAGCTTTAATTGCTATGCTATAGGCTCATAAATGCGTCTAGGCAGTATATGCCCACCGTTGGATTGAAACAAGTACATTATCTAGCAATGGGCATATACTGCCCAAAGACATTTGCGAGTCCATAGCATAGCAATTTAAGCTCACCCGTCTAAATTGCCAAAATAATTTATTTAAATTGTGTACATCACTATGTATATGTACAGCAATAAAGACTATGAAGACTATGAACCCGTACAACAATAATTATTGTGAACCAGGTATAGCTAGCATAGCAAATAAGGCTTACCCTTCTAAATTGCTATTTAAATTGTATATTATTTAAATAGTGTACATCACTATGTGTGTATGTACAGCAACAAAGACTATGAACAAGTACAACAATAATTATTATGAATTAGGCGTAACTATAAAGCTTTTTATATATTTTATAAATAATAAAATAATTTTTATACAAATTTATACATAATTGTGTACATCATTATTTAAATGGTGTACATCACTGTGTATGTACAGCAACAAAGACTATGGGCCGTTACAACAATAATTATTGTGGACCAGGTGTAGCTACAAGGCTTTTTATAAATTTTATAAATAATAAATTGATTTTTATCTGACAAATTTATACGATAATTATTGTGAACCAGGTATAGCTTTTTTTATAAATTTTATATGGTATACATCACTGTATATGCACAGCAACAAAGACCATGAGCAGGTACAACAATAATTATTGTGAACTGAACCAGATGTAGCTATAAGGCTTTTTATAAATTTTATAAATAATAAAATGATTTTTATCTGACAAATTTATACCATAATTATTGTGAACCAGGTATATCTAAAAGGCTTTTTATAAATTTTATGAAAAATAAAATGATTTATCTGACAATTTTATCTTAAACCGGATAAAAATTGTCAAGTCAATGTTTTGCACCAATTAAAAATAAGAAACTTTAGAAAAGTTGAAAAAAAAAATCAATTTTTAGAAACATTATAAAAACTTCATAATATACTTTAGATTTAATGGAAGTCAAAGTAATTTGACTTCTAACTGATTAGAATATAACCTGCTTTCAGCAGGTATAATAATCCCACATATCCTTACATGTCAAATAATACTAATAATAATAAAAATAATAACCTCACATCTCCAACATTTAGAATAATAAAAATCTAATTTTAGGTCGCGCTCTAGCCAAACAACCCCCTCCAGGTTCGAACCTATCTACACTAACGTATGATTAATAGAAGGACCAGTATTCATAAAAGAAATAATTTGCCGAACTCTTAAACTCTCTAAATTCAATCAGGTTCTTGAGACGAGGATAACTGATAATGGCCTACGTAGATTTCATGTTTACCTACTGCAAATCCCAAATATAATATGTGCTGCTTAGAAAACTAATATTTCTTCAAATTTTAATATCACTTTGTGCTCCTGGAATGCACTCAATATTTAACCCTGAATGTTGTATATCCTTTTTCTGATAATCATTAATATCATTTAAATACGCAATGACAGAAGAATCAAGGAAATGTCTCAGTACTTCATTCACCAAGCACATAGAAATAATACATAACCAAAGTGACAATACCAACCATTCATATAATCCTTAATTTTAAAAGTTTTCTGCCGTGTATCTTCTTCTGGAATGTGGACCCATTGGTACCAAGATTTTAAATCCAACTTGGTAAAATACCTTGCACCTTAACACTGATCAATTAAATCATCCATCCAAGGAAACGATAACACTGATCAATTAATTCATCCATGCAAGGCAAAAGAATATACAATCTTCGCAGTGATTTTGTTCAATGCACACAAATCCATTCACGGTATTGATGCAGCAGCATCTCTTCAAAGTCGACAAGACCTCCGCAAGGTCTTACCAGATTTACGAAAGGGAGTGAATCCCCTTAATTTAATTTATGAAGATAGGACTAAGGGGTTTGTTTTCCAAAAAAAATGGAATAGCTAATCTGATAAAGATTGATACAGAAATGAGACATACAATCTCGCCGTGATTTTGTTCAATGCACAAAAATCCATTCACGGTAGTGATGCAGGAGCATCACTTCAAAGTCAACAAGATCAAATTTACTAAATGGAGTGGATTCCCTTAATTTAATTAATGAAGAAAGAATTATGGGGTTTCTAGTGGTTTCGCTTAATTTAATTAATGAAGAAAGAATTATGGGGTTTCTAGTGGTTTCGCTTAATTTAATTAATGAAGAAAGAATTAGGGGTTTGTTTTCCAAAAGAAGATGGAATAGCTAATCTGATAAAAGATTAATAGAGAAATGAGAGATTTATTTCCCATCGACATTTAATTCACTATTTCAAGTGTCTTGTTAAGAGATTTTGTAATTTCAGGTTGGATTAGATATTTTCCCTAAATAGATGATTCTATCCATTTCTAATGGATCATAGCCAAACCATCATATTGTTTATAGAGGCAGTGCGAGTTCTAAAATAGGCAGAGGAGACTGTGAGATAGTAGAGAGTGTGTAAGAGGGGAAAAGGTCCAAGGAGACCAGAAGGGGTAACAAGGCAATAACACTACAATCTTGTAGACATCCACCCTTTGTTTCAATCAATGAATAAATGAGAGAGTTTGGTTGTATGTCTGGTTAAAGGGAAATTTATGTGATTGTATTCATATGAATTCCACTAAGCTATTGAACTCTCTTACGTGTGATTGTTGGGTTGGTATTCCTCTGTTGAATAATCGCTTTGCACCAAGCATTGAGGCCCATCGGGACTCCATACCCAGGAGAAGTTATGGTAGCGACAGTGCTAACCAGTCAAGGTTCCAACTTCGAAATCCAGCATTTGGTTTTATTTGCCTATCAGATAACCATTTACCGCGCAGTTCCAAATTTGGGGTTTATATGTAGTCCATCCATTGATAAGTGAAGGCCTCTGTAAAGGCACAGAGCTCTTTCATCTATCGGGGAAAACCCTGAAACACATAAATTCATGTTTTTCCCAAGTTCCAGTGGAGTTTCAGTTTACTAACGGAGGATTGTATCAAAAATATTACCGACAGCTGCCACCAATCTACCAGAGCCTGACCTTTTGATAGCAAGATTTTAGTGCAGGCTTCTGCCCCAGCCTTGGCAGTTCAGTGATTGTTTCCTTTGTATTGAATTTCAGGCAAAATTCCAATACCTGATGTCTGTCGTTGTTAACTGACGGAAACTCTCAACAAAAGATTTGATAGGCAGAGTTACGTCGATCGGACCAATATCATATATCGGAGATTTGTTGAAGTTTTGTTAAACGTCCATACCCATACCCAGATGTACATTGATCACCAATACCCCAAAGGAGTTGACCTTCCGGTGCTGTCAAGTGATGTAAAGCTGTCTAGAGGCGTTAGTTAATGGGCAGTTAAACCAGGCCCATATTAAGAAGGGTTATGTGTCAAGTCCAAAACCCTGCCTCGCCAATATACCGATAAAATAAAAACTTGGGCACGATACTTAGTTCTGGGTGCTTATTTGGTTAAGCACTTGCTGCTAAGGTCCTAAGAGTCCTTAGTGTTTTTGCGTGGTTATAGTGTTAACTGTAGAACAAGTATGGTGCTCAGTACAGTATGATTGGCGCTTAGTGCTAATCTTATAGGGCTTGGCAATACTTACTTCTGGGTACTTATTTGGTTAAGCGCTTGGTGCTAAGGTCCTAAGAGTCCTTGATGTTTTTGCGTGGTTGTAGTGTTAAGTGTAGAACAAGTATGGTGCTTAGTACAGTATGATTGGCGCCTAGTTCTAATCTTATAGGGCTTGGCAATATAATGTGGGTTATAACTTATAAGGTTGGGCTGGCGCTTAAGCACTCTAACAATGTTGAAGCAGGAATTAGCTCCCAACCAGTTGATAAAAGGAGGGAACTTTGATGGGAACTAGATGTCAGAAGGTAAGTGTGGTGCACCCAGCATCAGGTATCATGTCACATCCTTCTTCGGCCCCATCATATCAATTGATCGACGTATTAAGCAGAACTTGGTTTAACTACCCCTATTCGAAAAGTTCTTAGACTTTTAATCTCTTCACATCTAGCAACAAGTTGAAGCACTTACTGCAATACAAACCGAGGTTCAAAACCCAACAACTGCACTTCTATGAAAATGCAATAGGTTGAGTCTCTTCAAGGTTTGGGTCATTTTAAAGCAGGCACACTGATTTCGTGACAGAGCGGATGTATTGTTAATGGTGGTCCTCTTGCCACTGCAGTCTTGTTTGCAGATGAGCCCAAGTGCAATTCTTGAGTGATTCAGAGTCCAGACAAAGTAGATGCACCTTTGTTGCAGCTTCATAGCCAAAGTTCTAGATACAGAGATGATCTTGTAAGGAATTCCATACCCTCTTCAATTGAAGACTGATTTACCAAACCAAAAAAAATGGTTCAATATCTAGTAATGAATTCCATACCCTCAAACACCAATTTACCAACCATAACAAAAAAAAAGGTTCTATCAAAAATTAAAACCCTGGTTCAAAAATTTTGAATCAAATAATAGATCAATCTCGTGTTAACAGATCCACCACCCCTGTGTGTAGGATCTGCCCCTCGAACAGATCACATGTAAAATAAAATAGATCCTGAAATTTCAAAACGAATCTTGAAACTTCCAGTGCTATTTTGACTCACCGATCCCAAAAAATATTGATTATTTTGTTTAAAAATTTTCCAAAACCCTATACCCCATTCCTAGTGATCTGATCTATCCTTATGTTAATAGCTGCTCTGAAGGTCTGATCTTTCAAGGTCTACTCTCAAGATCTGCTCTATCAAGGTTTGATCTATCATTTATGGTCAAAGTCTGCTGTCAATGTCTAATCTATCCTTATGTGCTATGTTGTTGCTCACTTCACCCACATTATTATTTAGTCTTGCCGTAGCCTTCAAGAAAACAACTTTATTCACCACTAGTATGGACATGGAGATGAGACTCTCACAAAAATTAGTTATGACCTGCTCATGTTGAATGGTCTTCAAAATTATCTATAATCAATGAGAGATATAAACTAATCAAATTATCAGGCCAACAGTATATGGATGTCAACTCTCCTTTTTGGTTATAACCAAAAGATCTACTATTGTGATTCCCGAATGGTTTTGGTTTTTGACTCTTTTTTATTTATTATAAAAATAAAAAATTATACTTTTTTGTACTTGCCATTTCCCAGAGTGTCCAGATCCGGGCTTTTCACAAAATTGGCGGATCCATATCCATATCTTGGTAACTTAGGATCAATCTCATTTTGAATTTGCACTTTCCAGAGGCAACACTCTTGGCTCCAAGAAACCATTTTTGTAGTGTACCAACAAAGATTGCATTTATTATCGTTGCTCTAATGTATGTCCATAAATCTGATCCACTACAATCTGCTTTCGACCTCCACCCATCATAAAAATTAACAATTCACATGTGGTTCTGTGCCGTCAACATTGATGAGAGTTTCTCTTTTCCTTGATTGCAATTTGCCAAATATGATTTCCTATCCTTTTTAAATAATATCAGTTTGAACACCTAATGAAAATGGTATCTCTGCCCCCCCATTAAATTGGACAACCCATAACCACTTCACAAGCATTGCAGGGAACAACTTCACAATCTATTTCATCAATGAAATTGGCTGAAATTGCAAATTTGAACTTACAATGCTTAGTCACCTCTAGCTTGATATGTTCGTGAAATTATCCTAATGAATATGGTGATGGATGTTTTGTAGGCTGCAACCCAAGCTTCTTCACTAGCACAACATCTGAAATCAGATTTATTTGACCACCAAATGAAGTACTGTCATCACTATTGTCTTCTTGATTTGAATTTTTCCATGGACCAATTTCTCCCATCCGTTTGCATCTATAATTGGTAGTTGCTAAGACACTAAATCCAACTATTCATGATTCTTTTTCTCTGTTGATGACTTGCTCTTTGAGCTCTTCTATATCCTCCACTTCAGCTACCACAATCTCTCTCCCTATCTTTGGTGTATATGAACTTATCCATGTTCACAAAATTGACATATGTGCTGCTTTTGCTCCATCTTATTGTCTTTGATTATTCTCTTTCAACTTCTTTCAGGTTTCTGTAATTGTAATGAAACACTACTAGATGGATTCTAGGTGTGCATGATTGTAGCTGTCATCAACCATTCCTCCAAGACATACATAGAGCCATATGTCAAAATTATTTTCTACAAAAAAAATGAGTGAATTCAGTTCCTTGAAAATCCAAGACTCGCAACATCATATATGCTGATAAAAGTTAAAGCACTTGACAGACACAAGCAATCCATAATGTATAGAATTACAGGTCTTAGCTACAGTAAAACTTGCCTGCAAAGCTCGTGGATACCCACTGGTTGATATACATAGATTTAGCCCTTCGATGCCCAATGTGGGTACAGGATCCAGTACAGCCCACATCATTATGGAATGAAAATTATCTAATTAATAGTTAGCATAAACACAGGCCCTATTAAATTCTTGAATTTCCTTAAGTAGGATAGATCATCTATAAAACACAATTGAGTGAAGAAGAGCTGAGCAGAAATCTTCTAACATTTCATACATTCGGGAAATATCAGAGAAGAAAAAACTGTTTCAGAGAACTTAGCAGAAAAGCGGTTTCAAAGATGGTCCCAAACATTATTTCAACTGCCATTTTATTCCCCCAGAAAATATAGTCTTTCAACTAAAAATTGGCTGTCTAACATCAAGTAAAGTTGCTGCCATTTTCACACATCAACTTGTAAAATAATCTCAGAAATCATAATATCTTGAAGCAGATACATGCTTAGAGATGGATCCCGAGCAACGAATATCTGCAAAGCAGAAGACATCCAAATAATCAGTTTCAAGTACTTTAAAACTATAAAAACCAATGCTAAAAAATTCAAGAGAACAATACCAGCAAAGATATAACTGACAGCTTTCATATCAAGAGGAATGAAGAATATCAGATATATTATGCATACAAAGGCAAGATGTAAGATGCCCGTGTGAATTTAAAAAAAAATCAGAATCTAGCAATAAAAATACCCATGAACATGAAAACTATTTTCTATTGATAATCCATTGTTTATTGTGACAGCGCAACTTGGAAGTAATTCAGTGGCATGACTTAATTGTGATGCACATTAATTAAACTTATGAAATAAATGCAGGTTACTGATCAAGGTCTATTGCCATCCCTTCTCTTAAAACAGTCAGCCATCCAAATCCCTTAACATATAACCTTTGGAGTCAATGTACATGTTACCCACCACCAGAGAGTGACACTATAGGAGAATTTTTCTCCTAGATTTGTCTTCAGCCGGCAGCCGGCAGCCCCTGACAGCCACCAGTGTAGCCAGTGTTGTGCCAGTTGATCTCCGCTCCTTGAGCCAGTCATATGTCCCCTCGCCCATATGTCAAGAGCGTATGTTTGAAGGTGGGTCATCCAATCCTAAAGGTATGTCGTTCACTATGTGATCGGGTGCTTATGCTTGTTTTTCTTTGGGCACACTTGGGTATGAATTATTGAGTAACTTGGAAGGAGGAAGGGTTTTGACTATAGTCTTGTTCCCTCACCTTAAATAGGGAATTATTCCTCAACCCTCATCCCGTGGGATCTCCCCTATTGGCTTATAGCTTCAGAATGGGCACTACTTGGGAAACCCTGATTTTTATAGTGCGGCCCCGTTTTCCTGTTCCACATTTTTCACTCCCCTCTGCACAATTGCATGCCCTATTTCATCATCTTCCCCCTCTAGGTCCACAAGGCTCTGGCACTCTCATCCCCTTGTCCACATGTCTGGGTCAAGCCTGGAACGTAGCCCCGAAGGTTGATGTAGTTAAAAAATAAAATAAAGGCATAGCATAGCCACATACAAAAGGAAATAATACCACAAAATGCAAAAGATGGTCGAGACAATAAAATTTAGCACATGGGCAAAAGCCAAACATGAGCTCTACCAAGGTCCCCCTTGAGTGCCCCCTGAATCATTAAGGAACCCATGTATGTCCAAACCCCTGGTGGGAGATAAACTGCCCCACCTTAAGGGGATAATCAAGGCTTGTATCATACACAACACGCTCTCATCCCCTGGAGCACCAAACAGTGTAATAAAAGAAAAATAAAAATAAAAAAGGCAAAAGGAAAATGAAATAGGGTGGAAAAGCAAAGGTCGGGGTAACTCATGTACCACAATTGCTCCCTCCTACACCTATACACCCAAATATGTGGACATCCCTCATCATTACCACTCATGAGTCCATGGCATTTGGCCTTGAGACCCTTGTGACCGAATCCACCTCATCATTATCCACATGACACCTACCACTTGAAGGATGTAACTTGGACATGTCTTTCCCTTTAGGGGCTAGGAACACATAACAGGGTTGCTTATTAGCCACTCCTACCTAGGGAGGTAGCACCATTACATGCTCAAAGCCCTAAATTTGGAAGGGAAGCCCATTATGAAGTCTCATTTGTGCCCTTGATTAACAAGCTTGATTCACTTAGATGCACTAATGAATTATTATACCTAAGGGTGAGGAGACGCATTGGATCTTATGCGTAATTGGCAGGTGGTTTCGTCATGAGCTTGGCAACTTAACTGGGGCCCAAGCCCACTAGAGTATCATATTGGCACTTGTAGGGGATGCACATTAAGAGCCTTGGGACTCTCTCTTGTGATATGGAATTATCTCATCTTATGGGCACCCTCCGCACCTTCACCAGATGATGCACTTGCACCAGCAGTGCCCCCAATCAGGTTAGGAGTACATACAGGGTTTGGCAGTTGATCTAACGCATAGAGGAGGTTTGTCTCATCCTTTAGACATAGGAGGGCAAGAACCATCTTTTGTGCCCTCATTTAGAGTAGTCTACAGCAGTGTTTTACAACCAGGCCGAGTCAACTCCGAAACGGCCGTTTCGAACCGAGCCATTACCAAAATCTTTGACCCGGCCAGCAACCCGGCTCGGTTGACCGAGTCATAGTTGACTCGGTCAACCCGGCCGGGTCCGTATTGACTCGGCCGAGTCAATGAAACGACGGCTGGGCAGCGTAAAACATGAAATTTATTCACTTTTTTTGTGATTTTTGGTAAAGTTAAAATCAGTTTATGGATTCCAAAGGGTAATGGTAAATTGTTAAGTGCTTTTGGGGTCCATTTCCCCCTCCCAAACCCTATTTAAGACAGCCAAATGCTCTCATTCACTCACAGCAGTCTTATGCATTTGAGTGAGAGTCTTCTTTGAGAATTAGTGAGCAGTTCTTGAGCTTGTTTTGGAGCAGCAGTGAGGAGTCTTGGAGGAGCATTGTAGCTGGAGTGAGGAGCTTCTTGGGCAGCCATTTGGAGCAGCATTGAGGAGCTGATTTTTGGAGCAAGCTTGAGGAGGCAGTTTGTGCCTGGAGGTATTTTTTTCCACCTCTACAAATCTGTTTTTGCTTAGTAAATTTTAGGTGCATATCAAGAAAGCTTAGAGAGTGTTTTTTGTCAAATAAATGAACATTGAATCAATTTTTTTATTTTTTTTTCATTTTCAGATTGTTTTCCTAGTCAAAAAATGGCACCTAGAGCAAAAGATCCTGCTTGGGCATATGTTGAAATGGTTGATAGTCAGATGTGTTGCAAGTTTTGCCATAGGAAAATTAAGGCAGGTCCTGGGGGGATTCATAGGCTGAAACAACACTTGGCAGGGATTAAAGGCCAAATTACCGCATGTCCCTCTGATGAAATTGAGGAGATTAGAAAGAATTTGTTGGCCAGCTTTGAAAAATTTAAAGAAGATAAGGCTAGGCAACAAGAGATACAGGCTGAGATTGGGAGGAAGAGGGAGATACAAAGAATGATGGCTACCAACCCCCACTATGATTTTGAGGGTTCTTCCTCTATCCCTCAAACTAAGGCATCCAACCCTTTCCGTTATGTTCCTCCCTCTTTTGGTTCTGTTCAAGATAAGGGAAAGGGTAGAATGAAGGGTGATGTGACTATCAAAAGTTATTTCACTCCCTCCTCTCCATCAGATGCACATGGTCCTGAAGTTAGTAAAGGTCAAATTCAGCCCACTTTAGATGACCATTGGAAGAAAGAATTGAGGGAGACTGCTTGTGACTACATTAGCTAGATGGTGGTATGATGCTGATATCCCCTTTAATGCTGCTCGTTCACCATATTATGAGCCTATGTTTGATGCCATACATGCTGCTGGAAAAGGCTTCAAAGGCCCTACTATGCAAGAGCTAAGGGGGTTTCGTTTGCAGAAAGAAATTCAATCCATTAATGAGTATTTGCAAGAGTTCAGGGACTCATGGGCAAGAACAGGGTGTACCATCATGTCAAATGGATGGACTGATCAAAGAAACCGTACCATCATAGACTTTCTTGTCTTCTGCCCACAGGGAACCATGTTTTTAAAATCAGTTGATGCATCTGATAAGGTAAAAGATGGCCACTTGTTGTTTCAGCTATTGGATGAGGTTATTGAGGAGGTGGGGGTGGCTAATGTTGTTCAAATCATCACAGACAATGCCTCTAACTATGTTCTTGCTGGTAAACTGTTAGAGGAAAAACACAAGACCATCTTTTGGACCCCATGCGCTGCACATTGCATAGACCTCATGCTTGAGGATATTGGAAAACTAGATTGGGTCAGAAACACTGTAGATAATGCCAAAAGCATAACAAAATTTATCTACAATCATATACTGGTTTTGAGTCTCATGAGGAAACACACTGGAGGCAAGGATATTATTAGGCCTGCCATCACTAGATTTGCTACACATTTTTTGACATTGCAATCTATGCTTTCCCAACATAGAAACTTGCAAAAGATGTTTTCCAGTGATGAATGGAATCAAACCAATCGGTCTAACAAACCAGAAGGCAGAGAATTGAAAAGGAAAGTCCATGATGAAACTTTTTGGAGAAAGGCAGCAGAGATTGTGAAGCTTGCTGAGCCACTAGTTAAGGTGTTGCGGTTGGTGGATGGGGAAAGGTTGGCTATGGGCTTCATTTATGAGGCTATGGATCAAGCAAAGGAGCAAATAAAGACAGCATACAAGGATAGAGTGGCAAAGTATGGGCCCATTTGGGCAATCATTGATGAAAGATGGAACAATCAACTCCATCGCCCTATACATGCAGCTGGGTATTTTTTGAACCCACGGTATCATTATAGAGCTAAGGAGTCAGGAGCTTTGAGGGGGGAGGTCAGAGATGGACTGGTTGATTGCATTGAACGCATGATCCCATCGGAGTCTGATCAGCTGCAGATACATCAACAGGTCACATCCTTCAGCAATGCAACAGGTACCTTTGGGAAGAACCTAGCAAAGATTGCAAGAGAAGCAGATGAGCCAGGTAAACAAAAATTTCAATTTTCAATTTCTTAATGGTTTTACAGTTTTACTTTTTTTATTAAAGACTAAAGTTTGTTAAATCATTTATAATTTGAAAGTTAGATATAATTTGTAATTTTGTTGAGCTTCAGCCTTCATCTAACTCATAATTCATTACACTCCTATGTTTTTTGCAGCACAATGGTGGGAGGCCTTTGGTGGCCAGTGCCCTCAATTGCAAAAGTTTGCAATTCGTATTTTGAGTCAAACTTGCAATGCGTCTGGGTGTGAGCGCAATTGGTCTGTCTTTGAGAGGATTCACACAAAGAAGAGAAACTGTTTGGAGCAAAAACGGTTGAATGATCTAGTTTTTGTCCAATACAACCTTCGGCTCAGACGGAACCAATTGCTGAACAAAAGCCCTGATTCAGATCCCATTGTGTTGGAAGACATTGATCCAACATCAGATTGGGTAGTGGAGAGTCGTGCACCAGAGTTTGATCCTGATGAGGATCTTGATGAACTTTAACTGGGTCTGGAACATCAACTTCAGCCTGTTCAGTTGAATGCAGATCCCGATCCACCAGCCTCAGTCTCACAGCCAGCAAGGACTCCGAGGAGTAGGACTCCAGTTGTAGGTGCTTCCTCTGCTCAGCCACGACAGAAGCGCAGCTGCATATCTACTCTATCTCAGCTTGCATCTGCTGCACAGCCTGCTAGTGGTACTGGCACCACTTCTACAGTTGCAGTTGGAGACGATGATGATGAGGAGGAGGCATGGGGCCCCTTGTCTGACTCTGATGATGATGATCCAGAGATTGGTCGAGATGATCTTGGCTCCTCTGGCAGTAGCTACTAGCCAGTAGTACTAGTATTGGAGTCTGGTCACCATCACAGTTTACTTTTGTTGTAGAGGCCATTTCTAGCCTCCTTGGTTATTTGTATTTTGTTTTGAGTCTTTGATCATGTATGACAGTTGACTATGTATTGCCAATTTGCCATTGGGTACCATTTTGATATAATGGATTGGTTCATGAGCCTACTTTGATCATATGTTGTCTTCCATCTATATTATAATGCTGTGTGTTTGGAAACATGAATGAAAATCTTTAAAATTATGTTTAAAATATTTAAAATTATGTTTTTTTATAAAAAAAAAAAAATATTTAATGTAATTTTTACAACGACCGAGTCATTGAAATCAAGCCGGCCAAGTCATTACCGAGTCGGAGTCGGAGTCGGAGTCGATCCTCGGCCGAGTCGGAGTCGGAGTCGAAGTTGTAAAACATTGGTCTACAGGCTTATTTTTAACCAGGAGACCCATGAGACCATTACTTGTGCCCTGGAGCCACTTTGGAGCACCACATGATCATTTACATGGACACTAAGGGGCCAGCCCTTTATCCATCATTCATGGAGCCCTCTCCTTCATTATGGCACCTTGAGGACTTAACTCGGCCTTCCAACAACCCTTCCACATCACGATTTCAACATTTCGGCTCACTTATGGATTCTCTCTTGTAGAACTTCGCACTTCTTCTTGGATGTCTATTGGAGATCTATTGATTCATTTCGATATATTTGGGAGTTGAAATATGTGTTCTATCTTGGAGCTACTTCTTGTTTTATGGTTGGTTACATCTCTTGTCATCTTGTAAGTGCTATATTTTGTTGAAGATCTATCTTGAATAATGTCTAATGTTTGGGATAATGGGATTGTTGTAATTAATTAATGCTTTTTGTGCCCTAATTTTATTGAATATCATTATAAAAGGTTATTTGATTGGCAATTACACATTTTACTCATTGTATGGCAAGTAGATAAATGTTCCTAGTGGTTTAGAATTGAATTTCTTCCATGAAAATCAATAGAGCTTGGATGGGTAATTGTTAAAGAATGGTTGCTAGGGCATCGCCTTTTAGCCTTCCTTGAAGACAATTTTGGCGAAATTTTAAATCATCATAGACTCCATAGCCCAAGGATTAGGCATTGATCCAAGTATAATTGGTGGTCACCATCTCCTCACCTTTCTTTTTCTCTCTCCAACAATTTTTAGCCCCTCCTAGATGACCAACTAGGGCTGCTTGCGAATTGCAATAGAGGAGGTGTCTAGCAAATGTTATTGGACAAGAAGGTGACTCCAAGTTTAAAGCAATTCCCACAGTCAGTTTGCTAGAAAACTCAAGCCCTAATTGCATCTTTGGAACCCCGTCTTCAATGTCTTGGGTTGGTGATCTTCTTGAGGGTCATTTGGACATAGAACTCAAAGGAATTGATCATTCTTGACCCTTTCCCTATCTTATCTTGACCTAGTGAGCACAATGGAGGAGTTCTTCCCACGATCACTCATAAACCCTAGGTCTCACATAGGCTTCTTTCTAGGTCTCTTTAGTGAAGCGAAATTCCTCTTTCAAGTGACAAATCACCTTGTAACGCTTCCAAAGAGGTCCTATATCACATTGGAAGTCTTGACCCTAGGCATCATCATCATCATTGAATATATTTATGCTAGGTCTAGACCTTCCTCCTAGGTCTTTCTTGGAAAGCCCTTAGCTTCTCTCAAAGCATTGAGCCCTAATCGAGTCTCTCCTTGAATGGGTCTTGGGAATCACTTCATACCTTATCATTAATCCCATCATTATTAGTGATTCCCTTCATACCGAGACCCATCTGTGAAAGTTTGTAAAGAGCAAGGGACACTTACTGAGGTGATAGTGGGTCTTTGTCCCATTGTTGTCATTTCGTCTAGCAGTAGTCCCATAGGTTCACCTCCTAGGACCCCTGCTAGATTGTGTGGCAACAATACACATAAATGTTAACCCAAGACACAAGCAGAAAAAACTTACGAATGTTATCAACGAACTATCGTTGAGGGACTAAATAGGAAAGCAAGAACTTAGATGCCTCTAATTTCCCTGCATTTGATTTTTTAATTTTTTTAGTTTACACTTTGAATGATCAGCAAAAAAATCATGTTTTTCTCCCACATTCCCTCCATATCAGAGTTTCTTAACTGGAATTATCCCAATTTTCATCCCCTCATTAATAACTCTGAAATAGTAATTTGGGAAGGAGTAAATATCTCATGTCCATCTCCTCACGTGGAAATATTTGATGTTATTTTACACGTGAAAAATTGTAGGTGTTATAAAACAACTTATTTTATGTCATAATCAATCTTGAAATCCATGGTAATTATGTGGTCTTTTTGCTGTAAATATTTCAATATTCAACATGACTAAGAAATGTTTTTAAATAACATTCAGATTCAAAAGTCTCCCCTTTGAACCTTAAATGTCATGTTCTACAAGCCTTTGCATTTGTTTCTTTTGAGTGTCCTTTTCTCGGTAATGTTGTTGGGATTCAATATTCAATAATCCCTTAAATCCTTTAGCAAACTGCCAACTCTGCTTAGAGGCAATATTCTTATTTTATCCTAAAACATAGAAAGAGTCATGATCTAGAAGAATGATGAGTGGACTGTTGATGCAGAACAAAGCCTCATCCACTTGCAGGTGCCACACATCCAAATTGTGTTAGTTTTCTAAAACCCAGCTAGCTAATCTGCGAATTTTTGCTATGTAAAGAGTTGAAACTAAACTTTAACCTTAATTCACAATTATGATGAGTTTCCTAACTATCATGCAGCGGAAATAAGGAACAATTGAAGACAAACATACAGGTGAACAATACACACAAATTTACCCAAGAAATCTTGGTGTTTTTATATTATTCAACTCAACAAATCTTCAAAAAGAGATTACAATCATGAGGGAAAAGCTTTCCTTTGCCTCTGCAAACCCTCTGCGCATTGATTTACGCCCTTCTCACAAACTCGGCCTCACTTCTGCGCCCCTATACGAACTCGTATGGCCTATACGGCCTCCTCTGCGCACTAATTTCAGCCTCTGAAGAAGTCTATGAACTGCTGCAAGTGATCTGAGGTTGATTCGACCTCTCTTCTCTCTCTAATTTGTTGATCTGAAACCCTAGCGTTGAGTTGAATACGCCTCTCATTCGTTGAGCTGAATACCAAGACCTTCTAGTGCATAATGACCAAGTTTTGCGCCCTTTTCCCTCTTAAAAGTCGACTTGGGCCCACCACTGCCAGGAATGGCTGAGATTAAATATCCTTGGACGACTAAGATCACTCTAGTTTTTTACTACAGGAAAATTTAAATTTTCTTAAGTCAAAAACAATAGAAAGTAATTTTTGCGCCTTCGCCCCACTTGTGGGTCCCTCTGCCAAATTTAGCACACCTGCTAAATCTAGCAAAACCCTTCCTCCTTTAACTTCATTTAACACCCGCTCTTAGAGAGGAGGGTGTTCTAAACTACACCCAGTTTGTCCCTGAAATAGACAAAGATCCCTCTAGTCAAATCCTTAGTCAATTTATCTTCTTTGTTGTAGGAAAGTACTGAAGTCTGATCTTGCCCCTCTAAGCACAGTCTCTGATATGATGGTACATGATCTACATGTGCTTGGAGCAGTCATGGAACATTTTATTGTCATAGAGCTTAATGCAGCTCTGATTATCACAATGTATGATTATAGGCTCCAACCTCTGACTAAAGAGTCCAGCAAGCAACTTCCTCAACCAGATGGCCTCACAAGTTGCAAAGTTGTCAGACATGTATTCAACCTCTGCTAAACTCAGTGCCACTGATCTCTGCTTCCTGTTGAACCAAGAAACAGTTGTTGACCCAACAATGAAGGAGCAACCTGAAGTACTCTTTCAATTTGTGTAACCCCCTGCCCAATTTGCATCTATGAAACCTTCCAACTTCACTCCATCAACATGTCTATACATCAACCCATAATCCACTATGCCTTTGACTGTGATGTGGCTTAAGGGGTTGGTTGAGCCTCCTGCATAGGAGCTACAAGCTCCTCCACATGTGTTGTAGCCTGCTCACGCTCTAAGGACTTCATAAAAGTCGTTTCCTCCTGAAACTTGACATCGCACCTAATAAATATATTCCTTTGTGTTGGCATGTACACCTTGTATGCCTTGGATGTCTAACTGTAGCCCACAAAAATCCATTTTTTGTTGTAGGCTCCAACTTCTTCCGGCTCTCAGAAGGCACATGACAGTAAACCATACTACCAAAAATCCAAAAGTGTGAGACATCTGACTCCTTGCCAATAAATGCCTCCTCTAGTGTAACTCGTCCAAGTGCCTTATGTGGACTCTTATTCTGCAGTGTTGCACGCCTCTGCCCAAAAAAATAATGGCATTCCTTGGTCATGCAATATGGCCTTGGCAGCTCCAACAATGCTCTTGTTTTTTCCCTCTAAGCAAAGACTTAGTCCAATACATGCCAGTGTGTTTTCACCTATGATAGGTGGGAGATTTTCTTCATTGATGGCTGGTATGTGGTCTCTATTCAACAAAAGTAATAGCCAGAACAACGTATGATATGTGGTTGACTTGTCCTAATACTTACAAGTGTCTGGAGTTGATTGATGTATGTGATACCCATGCTTGGCCATTTTGATTGTTTGTTGATGTTTTGGAGCCTAGGATGGGCTGATTCATTGTGTGATAGATTGATTTGTGATGGCAACTTTGCTCAGTTTCAATGGTTCTTGCAAAGGGAGAGAGCTTCTAACATTACTCGTCAGGTATAGTATTGGTTGAAAATCATGTACTCTTGCGGAGAGATTGATCATGGATCATTAGCTAGAATATGCTAAGCTATTGGTGATCTTGTGCATCTGTATTTGTGGTGGTGGAATCAGTGATTGATTCTAAGCTTATAGTTGTTGGGAGTAGTAATGAGTACTAGGGACAAGGTTGTTGGATTCTCTTAGCCCGAGGGAGTTGACCATAATGTTACTCTTGTTTAGAAATGCCCTAAAATAAAGGGAGTTGACCATGATGAGGTTGTTGCTTCAGTGGTTGGCAATGTTGAGATGTACAAAAGGGATTCTCATGTTCACATTTGATTATGACTATTTTCTTGTTGTTGCTTGTTTCCCTTGAATCTAATATTTCAAGTTTGATGAGTAGAGATGTATGCAGATTCCATCTTGTGCTTTGATGGATCCAATGTTGGACATTGGGTTCAACACGCCCTGTGTGTTTCGCGACATGGACAAACTACCTCTCGTGGATCCTAACTCTAGCAATTGTAGAAAAGATAATGCCTACGGGTTTGGGTTTAACAACAATCGTGATTCCAACAGCGCTAGGGGGGAGATTGTTGGACATTGGGTTTGGTGCTCACCGTGTGTTTCGCGACATGGACTAACCGCCTCTTGTAGATCCTAACTCTAGCAATTGTAGCTGAGATGTATGCCTACAGGTTTTGGTCCAACGGCAATCGTGATTCCAACATCGAATACATTTGTCTTGGTCTTGTATAAAGACATAATAATCATTGCAAGAGGTCATGAGCAACTCTTGATGTGGTGCTAGAGGACTTTGTCTCATAATGACAACTTTAGAGATGTCAGTGCTTTTGACAAGTTATTGTTGTTATATTCTTTGTTCTAGAGTGATTTCAAAGTTCAACGAGAAGCAATGATCCAAGATTATGTTTCTTTAGTTTCACAACCAGTCATCGTTCTTTTGGAGCCCCTAGTAGAAGTGAAGAGGGAGTAGTTTGGTTTGATGGAGTAAACCAAGTTATCTTGTGATATTTTACTTAAATGTTCACAATCAAAAAGTTGAGTTGCAAAGTGCTTGGTTGATTGCTTGGAGAGAGGCACACCTTTCCAACTAATGATTGCTTAGACGCTAAGGCGTGCATACCTATACTTATGGGTGTGACTCTTGTAGAGTAGGTATGGTGTTTGATCATGGTTCATGATGGAGTATTATTTCAACTTTTTAGAAACATAAGAGTTACATGTTGCAATTTCGAAGGGAGTTGATGGGTGTTAAAAAAAACACTTCTCTTGTAAGGAGGTAATGTTAATTGTTAAGGTTCCTCCAAAAGTGTTTTCACCTTGCTAGGATGCCATTGTGTTTTAAAGCCCCTTGGCAAAGCTTCAAGGACATGTGTATGGCTTGGTTTGGGTGGAGCCTTGACCTTAGTTAGAGTGTTGATATGGATTCTTACCTAGGAGATTGATACCCTCATCAACATCTTTACTAACAAATTGGGTGCACAAAATGCGGGAATTGGTTGCTTGATCAATGGAGCTACCTACTTAGGAGGAGTGTTTGGGACTTGGAGGAGGGCACATAGCCCTTTGAACTTGGGACCATGTGATATTTTGGAAGTCAGACACTTAAGGATGCTTAGGTCAATGGACCTGCACATATATGTTGAGGAAGAGCATTGGAGCTTAGCAGCCACATCAATACACACAAAAGTAGCCTTTGGCACATGAGAGGGCGTGTGGCACATGGAGGAGGAGTGTCTTACATGAAACCCTTGAATAATATTTTAATAGACAACCATGGAAGTGGGAGTGTTGGCCTAACACCTTGTTACATAGTGGACCCTCTTGAAGGAGGGAGGTTGAGCCCAAGATTGCGACTTGAAGAATGTTTCACTTTGACAATTGGATAAGCCCTAGTTTGACACATGCATCCTTGTATTGTACAATGCTCCATGTGGGCTTGCCTTGTTGCATATTTGTATGGACATGTCTCTTTATTTTATGTTAACCTCCCTCAACTACTTGTATACATAAGGCTAGAGAGAACTCTTGTATTCATTCATTATGATTCTACTCTTCTTTGTACATACCTTGGAGACATTAAGGTTCATGAGAAAAATCTAGAAGTCAGATGTTAGGATTCATGAGGAAACCTCGAGAGAATAGCTTAGGTGACTCTAGAGTTTGCTCTTATTGTGACTAGGGCTTGTTCTATACATGTAAGACCCATATCCATAAGTATTAGATCGTATTGATCCATAAGTGTCATTAACAACAACATGAAGCAAATAAGAACTTGTTTTTCCAAGGTGAGTTCTAGTTGCTAGACCATCACTAGCATATCGACCAGCTTAACAAACAAGATATCCCTATATATGTTGTCAATATCAATATGGTGGTAATCATGGCTATGTTGTTGAATCAATTACATAACCAATTGAATCAACAAGATCAATTGGACCTGCTACAAGTGGATTAGCGAAAAACATGAAGATAACGGTTCTTATGGCACTTGTTGTAGCACTAGGGTTTCTACCCTAATAGAAGACATGGAGAGTGGAGCTAACAAATTGCATGGTTTTGAAAACTTTTTCTTTTGGGATGTAAGGCTAGGGAAAGATAAGGAGTTCATGTATTATTGAAGATCCAGAGACTTTGTACTTATGATGATGCATTAAGTGGAGGCCTCAAACCCTAAGATGGACATATAGAATTGGAAGTTAGCACTAGAGTTGTCTTGCCATGTACTTGTGTGATGCAACATGGCTAAGGTTTGAAAACCCTTGCAAAGAAATTGTGCTAGTGTGTAGAGCTTGTCTAATACAACCTTTTTGTTGAAGCCAAGAACTTGCCATTTTGATGCTTGCTTGTTGGCGAACTTTGGTAGTGGCTAGGGTTTCCATGGTTTCCATATGTGAATTTTAGGCAACAATGGTATGTTCTATGCTTTAGAGCAATTTTACTTCTTATTAGCCCAATATCAATATCCAGTTTAGCAATCACATCAACATGATAGTAAAACATAGATAGAACACGAACATAAACAGCAGAAGAAAAGCCAAGACAAGAGGACACAATATGTGGCACCAGCCAGTGAAACAGGAATCGCCGATTCTGGTGATTAATCGCGAGTATGACTCGGCTCCGCGGCAAAAAGGCTCGACTTGAAACTCCGCGAGTCAACTCCCGTTGACCGAGTTTGACTCGTGGTCAACGCGAGTTTGACTCGCGATTCTGCCAATTTACGCGACTCTGCGTTTTTTTGGCGAGTCCCGCCAATTTTGCGTCGGGTTTTGGGTTCCGGTTTGTGACTGACGCGTTTATAACGTGCGTCGTGAACGGTTTAACGGTGATACTGATGCGCTGTTTCATTGGTTTCTCGGTGATACTGATAGCGCTGAGGCAGAGTGATACTGATAGCGCTGTTTCATTGGTTTCTCGGTGATACTGATAGCGCTGAGGCAGTGAGCGTGCGTAACTGGTGAAGGCTGTGAAGCATTTCTGCGGCAAGGATATTCTGGTAGCAGTGAACTGTGATTCATAGTCCCGACTCCCGAGTCCGCAGTCTTCAGTCGACAGACTCGACACCGCAGAGCCACAGAGCAGCTGCCAGCATTCGAAGCCGCAGAGCCTGCATGAGCCTTCAGCGGCCAGCCTTGACGTAACAAAGAGGTAGCAGTTAGCAACTTAGCACTTATCTTTTGTTCAGCGAGCTTCAAAGGACTGTTTCGGGTTTCCTATATCAAGCCTTTTATTGCCATTGTGATTGGTTACGCCTCCTGTCATCAACCGCGTCTTACTCGTCAAAAACAAAAATAGAAAACAGATCTGCCTCAATAATTCATTTATTTAATAACGTCTGGACTCTGAATGCGAAGTACACAAAACACAACACAGGAAACAAATCTTTCATGGCAATACCCAGGTCCCAAACTAATACTAACATCCATTTAGCTCAGATGTTAACATAATGAGTTATTGTTCCATCAAGAAACTCTGGACCTGTGCACCTTCCGAAACACTACGAAGCTTATAATTCATAGGTCTACATAAAATGCAAAATATGTATAAATAGAAATCTCCAGATAACATTATATAACCGCACCAGGCAATCTGATGTACAGGTCGAGTTCTCCTAAAGAAGGGAATGCTCAAGCACAACATATGGAATACATCATCACTTTTCCATTCATCGCTAGTTACAGATGATTTTATAATATCTAGAGTCAATAGGTTCCCAGGGGAACGTACTGGACCAGCTAGATCAAGAGATGAAAAATGAAATCTGCAGAGACCAAGACTGTGAGTCTCGGTTTCTTTCTTATCCACTGATCCATAAGGTAGCTTACCCCACACACTAGTTATATGGGTACTGGGTACTGGAAGAAACTCGTGTAGACAAAAATAATGTGTCGTTGTGACTCTGATTGGTTACATTGGTATGATTAATGATATCATTTGAGATTCTGACTGCTAGAGCCTAGTATGGAACCAAGACAACCAATGCTATTGGGGTGGTGAAGAAGTGGAGGTGGTCCTCCAAGTTTACACTAATATAGGGTTGGAAATGGTATATCTATCCCAAATTCCAATGCCTCCTAATGCCCCTAGTAGAAGGGAGTGCCATTAAAAATAAGAAAATAAAAGTGATTGACTAATTGGAACTTGGAAGTTGGTCCAAGAAGCACATGTGGATGCAGCTGGAGGATTAGGTACCTGAGCTGAAGGGTATCCTTTAAGACTTGCACCAGACTTTAAAAACCCTCACTGCCAAGATAGATCATCATCAATCTTTTAAAGCCCACGACCAGACAAGAAAAAATATTTATTTCAGGCCCTTTGTTATTAAATTTCAGATGTGATAATCCTTAGAATAATAGTTTCAGATCTGGGGTGTTAGGCCCTTTTGAAAGCTTATGAGTCATGACCAACCTCAGAGCTCTGTTGTGCTCCATTGAATAAAACCAGGGTTCTGTTGCCTGCATGTTTTCTGGTTTTATTGAAATTTGAAAGGCAACATTTCTATATGTATTATGTTCACTGACATCTGTCTTGACTCTTCATTTAATTTTTTTAATTTCTATCATATTTTAAATTTTTGGATAATTTTTAAATTTGATTTTTTGTTGTCTTTCACAGGAGCCACAAATTAAATAGAAGCCAGACTCCAAATCTTAACAGAAGCCACAAATTAAACACAAGTTCAAAGCAACAACAATGCCGAGAGAGCGGGACTTTGCTTGGGCTTATTGTGACAAGATTCCCGGAAAATCCTTGCTCCTTTGTAAATTTTGCAAAAAGGAATGCAGTGGAGGCATTTATAGATTCAAGTTCCACCTTGCAAAAATACCTGGCCATGATATAGGTATTTGCGGCAGCGTTGACGACAATGTCCAATACCAAGCAGCCTTGGCCCTTGATATGTTAGAGCAGCATAATGCCAAGAAAGCAAAGAAAAATGTTGAAATAGGAAATGTTGGAGTTGATACTTTTTCTGCCACTAGCCCCATGTCACCTCAATCTGTTGAATCCTCAATGCCGTTCCCAAGTTTTCCACACATGCCTCCAAGGCCAAGTCAAACTCAAAGCCATGCCAGTCCTTCAACTCCTTCCTTCAACACTGGAGGTGGAAACATAAACACCTTTTTTGCTCCCCGCACAAAACCCGGTTCCCAACCTACCTTGGATGGCACTGGTTGGAAAAAAAATATCCATAGTCAGGCAAGGAAGGCCATTGCTAACTTTTGGTACTATTCTGACATACCTTTCCACTGTGCCAAAAGTCCTTATTGGCAAGCTATGATTGATGCAATTGTTGCTGCAGGTTCAGGGTTCAAAGCCCCTACATCAGAGAGCCTTAGGACAGATATGTTGTTAGAGAGTGTTGAAGATGTCATGCTTGTGCTAGCTGAGTTTCGTTCATCATGGGTAGAAACAGGGTGCACCATCATGAGTGATGGATGGACAGATCAAAGGAATAGAACTTTAATAAATTTCCTTGTATCTTGTCCCGCAGGCACAATGTTTCTCAAGTCAGTGGATGCTTCAGATAAGGTTAAGACTGCCCAACTTATCTGTGAAATGATGGAGGAAGTCGTTCAAGAAGTGGGAGAAGAAAATGTTGTACAAATTGTCACCGATAATGCAGCGAATTATATGGCTGCTGGTAGACTTTTTGAGATGAGGCACCCCACTATTTTTTGGACCTCTTGTGCTGCCCATTGCATAGATTTAATGCTTGAGGACATTGGTAAGCTTCATTGGATACATGAGGTTGTGGAGAAGGCAAAATCCATAACCAAATACCTATACAACCACACTATTGTCCTAAACACTATGAGAATATATACTGAAGGTAAAGAAATTGTTCGACCTGCAGTGACTAGATTTGCAACAAATTTCATATCTTTGCAATCTGTGGTTGAGCAAAAGATAAATCTGAAGAGGATGTTCTTGGGACCTTAGTGGATGGGATCTAAACATTCCAAATACCTATACAACCACACTATTGTCCTAAACACTATGAGAATATACACTGAAGGTAAAGAAATTGTTCGACCTGCAGTGACTAGATTTGCAACAAATTTCATATCTTTGCAATCTGTGGTTGAGCAAAAGATAAATCTGAAGAGGATGTTCTTGGGACCTGAGTGGATGGGATCTAAACATTCCAAGACCCCTGAAGGCATCGAAATTGCTGCACTTGTGTTTAATGATGGCTTCTGGAAAGATGCTGAAGAGATTATTGTTGTGACGGAGTCCCTTGTTAGAGTTCTCAGGTACTTTTAGTCTTTTAACTTTTTCATTTTTTAAATTTCATTTCAAGCTTCTTTTTATTTACAATGTTTCATATTTCTTTAAATTTGAATGCTTGAACTTTCAGGATGGTTGATGGTGACAAACCCGCTATGGGTTACATTTATGAGGCGATGGATCTCGCAAAGGAGGCCATCAAAAGAAGATATGGGGATGATGAGACAAAGTATATGCCTCTTTGGGACATTATAGATGCACGTTGGGATAGGCAATTGCATTCCCCCTTACATGCTGCTGGGTACTTCTTAAACCCACAATATTTTTATGATAAGAGCAAATTTAATGAGGATGGGGAGGTTGGCAGAGGACTTATGACATGCTTGGAAAGGTGCTTCCCTGATCCAGAACAACAAAGTCGTGTCTTTTCCCAACTACAAGATTGTAGGGCACCATCTAAATTGTTTGCCTATACCAGTGCTATAAGACAAAGGTCAAAGATGTTGCCAGGTACCCAGCTTGAAGGCTTCATCAATTCATTAAATTTGTTTAAACTTTATTTTGTATGTTAAATGTTTTATTAAATTTTCTTTTCTTTTTAAGTTTTTACTATTTACTAATTTGGTACTTCTAGTCTTCTACTCACAAACCCTTACCACTTGCTAGGTCTTTGGTGGCAAAACTTTGGTAGTGATACGCCAGATTTGAAGAGATTTGCCATTCGAATCTTAAACCAAGCATGCAGTGCTTCAGGTTGTGAACGCAACTGGAGCATGTTTGAGAAAATACATTCTAAGAAGCGCAACCGATTGACACAAAAACGCTTGAATGACCTTGTATTTGTCCATTACAATCTACGACTTCGCAACAAACAAATACAAGGTGAGATTCGAGAGCTTGAATTTGAAGGTTTCATAATCTAGTTCGTACTTTAAAAGTTTAAAGTTCAAACTTCAAAGTGAAATTTTAATTCACATTTCAATGTCTCATGATAATGACAGGTATGGATCATTCACCAATCGACCTTGAAGAGTTAGATTTGCAAGCTACAAATGCGGCAGAATGGGTTCAATTAGATGAGCCGCCTCTTTTCAGCTTTCATGACTTGGAGAACTTTGAGAGTCAAGCAAGCGAAGGAGTGGAAGGAATCGCTTCTAGTTCTCACTCTTAAGAGCCTTAGACTCTTAGTTGCTGATTTTTTTCTGATTAGTATGCAGTTTTTAACTTTTTTGTAAACTTTTAGAAGCATATGCTTCTAAGGACTCAAGACTCAGTGCTTTGGATCATGTGTGGACTCATAACATATATGAGATACTTATTTATTCATGATATTTTGGACATCTATTGATATTATGCATTGTTTGGACATACCTTTACCCAATATTAATGAAAAATGGTTTTTTTAATTCAATATATGTGTATATTTTTATTTAATGAATTTGCCGATTTTTTCCCGATTTTTTCCCGATCCAATTAAAACTCTTCGCTCTTTTGCCTCGCCAATTTTTTGCCGATTCCGAGTCTGGTAACATTGGCACCAGCCAAGGACAAACCCCAATGTGGGGAAACCCTTGATCAATTTTTCTTTTATTCTTCAATAGTTCATCAAAGAGAGATAGTACAATTTACAAATCTGATATTTTGTAACAGCAGTAAACGAGCCCTAAACAGAAAAGTCAACATTGGTCAACAACGCAGATTTGAGCCTCAACAAAATGGTCAACTTCAATCAACTTCGACCTCCAAACAGCAAGATGAATCAGCGCTCAAAACAACCCAAAACAGTCCAGTCAAACCTGGTCAAACAGCCAACCCTGCAGTCAGCCCTAGCTGCAGTGAACGCTGGACAAAGTCAACGTTTGACCTAGATTTATGTGCCCAATAATGTGGCCTGCCCAAACAGAAGTATCTCACCCAAAAACGCAGTCAAACAGGTCAACGCTGGTCAACAGAATTTCGTCATCCTTTCCTTCACAGGTGTGAGAGAGAAAGCTGCCCAGAAAATGCGTAACCAACCAAATGAGGAGAGAGAGAGATGTGTGAGGATGAATGCGTCCAAATGAGGCTGAGTCATCATGTATTTATAGCAAACGTTGAGGATGAATAGACATGACTGTTGGGCTTCTGAGCCTACATAAGTTTGCTGGCTGACCTTGACAATTTGTCCATAATCAAAATAAATTCATAACTTCATTTGTACATGTTGGAATCGTATGATCTTTAGATCAATCCTACACCTCTCGGAGAGAGGAATCCAAGAAAAATATCAGCTGTCATAAATAAGATGACCTATGTGGAGTTTGGCCCTAGTTGCCAATTTTAACACCCTAACTAGGATTTTGGAGAACTTGAAAGAATGTACCAGTTAGGTGATTATATGTATATATATGAAATTTCCAGCTTTCCAAAATTGTCACACATAAAAATTTGATTTTCAGCATTCATTATCTTCCTGAATTGGTAATTTTCAGCAAATATTTTGTCATGCTGATTTAATATAAGTGAAGTTTGAAATTGTTAAGTGATTTGACACTAATACAGAGGATAATAGGTCAGTTTTAGTGCTGTAAATCTGCATCAATTGTAGTGATTATATATCACATTTTATGTTTGGGCATTGTGGGCTGAAACTTGTTGACATATGTTTGGTATCCTTACTCTTGAATTGCCTCATACATTGGGAGTTGAAGTGAATTGAAATATTGTCCGTTGTTTGCTGCTGTAATTCACATTTCAGATCAGCCCTAACACTGCATATTCATAGAGTTTGGATCTGGGAAACCTCCAATGTGAGGTGAAATTTCAGAATTGCATTAAATGTGACGATTCTGAAATTTCTGCAATTACATGGGCACTCTTGTTGCTGCACTTCCTTGCCATGAGTTACTAGTTTTATATCTTCTTGTTGACACTCTTAGAGCTGAAATCTTCATTGTTTGTGCCAAAGTCTTCATCCTCAATATTGTCTTAAGGGAACTCAATGTCTCCTAGCTTGGAGCTCCCACTTGTACTGCAGGATCTCCATCCTCCTACATCTTCCTATTTTCTTGTACATTCTCCATTCGGTCTTCCATGACTTATTTCTAACCTCAAGAGCCTTTTCTTGCTCTCCTTGAGTCATATATTTGGACTTGTTAACAATACACTTCAACCTGATAAATTTTGTTGCAGAGGGGTTCTTTTATTGGAAGGATTTGCAAAAAATGATTAGTTCATCTAGGCATCTAAGTATGATATATAATAGAAGCAGAATTTTATTTATTTTGAGTGTGTATTTGTTTTTACAAAGCTATTTTCAAAAGGTTTATAGGAAATTCTTGGATCAGTCCCTAGTTACAGGGTCAATATGTGTTCTCTTGGGCAAAAGAATGTATGTAGGATTGCATTGTAACAAAGTTCAGATTATGCAAGAGCATTTTTTCAATTTTTTGAAGACGAAATTTTGAATCAAGGAGACTTTTGCCGCATCGAGCCAAGAAGCGTGAGTCGTCAAGAAATTAAGTATGCCATGAGGTTTGTTTTTCCAAAGGGGGTTTGCCAAGCATAGCATCACAAAGGGCACCAAAGCTCACCAGCATTTGCCTCCAATAATTTTTGAATTTATTTATTTTCTTCAGTGTGCAACTTCTGAAATGTGTTTTAACAATTTCCAATACAAGCTCTTTCAATTTTATTTATTTCGTTTTTGAAATGGGTTCAAGTGATATTTTTGGTAGTGATCCATGATATTTGTATTCATAATTGTTAGCTTTAGAACCCTTAAGCCATGGGTTCTAAACCCTTTGAATTTTTATTTGTATAACCTTTGGTGGTGAGCCAACCTACTTTGGTCATTGTATTCTTTGACTCATTGGAAGTTAGGATATAATGGCAAAACAAACTCAACATGCACATGCGGTGGTCCAAGACTCTCCTTTCCCGTGATACTTATAGAGTTTATTCTCTACTTATATGTGTTTATTCCAATGTTGTGAAAAGCGCGAGCGGGATTAAATCGGCGCGGGGAACAAATCGGAAAAAATCGTTTGGTACAAAAATATTCATTTTTTTTCAATTTTTTTAATATCTAAACCATCTACAACATAAAATAAATACATTGACACATAAATATGATTAAAAAACTAATATATAAGATGTTTAATATCATTTCTAGTGCTAAAATCACACATAACATTGAATCATGTCCTGAATAATAAGTCCTGACCCCTGAGTCCCAACTCAGCCTCAAAATATCAACAAAAAATATGATAATGTATCTCATCATGTCATAATGTCATATACAATAAAATGAGGTCTAATCCTATTGATTTCCTCTGCCCCTCTTGCGAGAAAATGCCACAGCTTTCCCTTTCCCTCTAGATGTAGATGCTGGTGCTTGTGCTGGTGGAGATGGCAGTGGAGTCTGATGTGCTCTAGAAGCTGAAGAACTAGAAGTAGGAGCTATAGGAGGTAGACCACGTCCTCTATTGGTGGCAGGAGTAGCCCGAGCAGGTGGTGTCACCTGGAAACATTACAATCTCCCAATCCTGAAATCCTGAAAAACTGATAAGTCTGCTGGATTTTAAATGAAATCTAAAATTCTACTTTCTCCATATGAAATCCAATGACGCTGGAACTACTCTCAAACATCCTGAGTCATTTCATGGTAATGTTAAAAATTTAAGTAAAAGGATGAAAATGAAGATTAAGGAGAACGTCACTTTTACTTTAAGAATTTAACATTACCATGAATAGCATATCCATACTAGGGCCTAGACTTGATCATTAAGCTGCCCCACTGAAAAATTATTTGTTTCTTTCAAAAAAAATTGCATGAAAAAACCCAAATGACCAAATGAAAAACCAAAAAAAAAAATATAAAATCGTGTTGTCCCTGCAACCCCGTGCTTTTTTTGGAAAATCGCGCTTTTTTCGAAAAAATCGGCAAAAAAATAGCCGATTTTTTCGTATAAAAAGCGCGATTAAATTGGCGCGGGGAAAAAAGCGCGATTTAATCGCGCTTTTCACAACACTAATTTATTCTCTACTTATATTGTGACTCAAGATGTGGATTGACATTATAATCAAAGACTCACTCACTTTCTCAACTCGTGCCTTTACAAGAGGCTCGCTTATCCACCTTATCCCATGGTAGAATTAGTGTATATTTTGATTTGGGTAAACTACAATATCTTGTAGTTGCCATAAAATGATTGCCATTATGTTGCAAGGGGTGCCTTTACAAGAGGCTCACTTATCCCCCTTATCCCATGGTAGAATTAGTGTATATTTTGATTTGGGTAAACTACAATATCTTGTAGTTGTCATAAAATGATTGCCATTATGTTGCAAGGGGACTCTTTTATTGGACGGATTTGCAAAAGTAGATTCGTTCATCTAGGCATCCGAGTATTATATGTAATAGAAGTAGAATTTTATTTATTTTGTGCGCTTTTATGAAGCTATCTTCCAAAGGGTTTATTGCAAAATTCTTAGATAAGTCCCTAGTTAAAGAGTCAATATGTGTTCTCTTGGGAAAAAGAATGTATTCAAGGATGCGTTGTAATGAAGTTCAAATTACGTAAGAGCATTTCTTAAATTTTTTGAGAGAGTATTTTGAGTACCAAATCATTGCCATTTGCCCACTACACAAGCTTTCCTAACATTTATCCCCTACTTCCGTCGACAGGAATATTGAATCAGGGAGATTTTTGCCACATCGAGTCAATAAGCGTGAGTCATTAAGAAATTACCTATGCCATAAGGTTTACTTTTCCAAAGGGGGATTACCAAGCATAGCATCCCAAAGGGCACTAAATCTCACCATGCTCACCAACGTTTGCCTTCAATATTCTATGAATTATATCATTTTCTTCAATACGCAACTTCCAAAATGCATTTTCACTGCCAATGCAGGATCTTTCATTTTATCTATTTCGTTTTTGAAATGGATTCAAGTACTTTTGGTAGTGCTCTGTGATGTTTGTATTCATAAATGCTAGTTTTAGAACCCCTTGGCCATGGGTTCTAAGCACTTCGAATTTTTATTTGTATAACCTTTGGTGGTCGGCGAACCTACCTGTGTTATTGTATTCTTTGACTCATTGGAAGCTAGGGATATGACAACAAAAAAATACCAACATGCACATGAGGTATTTTAAGACTCCCTTATCCATTATACTTATATTATTTAATCTCTACTTATATTGTGACTTGAGATGTGAATTGATTTATATACATAGCTATGTTGTATGTATGTTGGGCCTGAGCCCGTTTCTGGGCAAAAACAATACACAAACGCATTTGGTACGGCCTGGAAACGTGTTTCAAGTCGTACTACCACATTTCACCTAGGGGAAACATGGCCCAGTACGGCCTGAAACGCGTTTCCAGGTTGTACAGCCATGTTTCTACGATAGAGTAACTTTTTCTCAGTTTTTTTTTCATTTTTTTTTCACTCCCTGCCAATTCAGGAGTCATAGAGGGAGCTATTGAAGATTGGAAACAAAATTTTTGGTGTGTGGCAGCCTAATGTTGAAAGCCTATGGCCCTAGTGTTGATACGCAGTTCATGGTAATGTTAAATTCTAACATTCTTTCATCCTTTTACTTAAATTTTTAACATTACCATGAAATAACTCGAGATGTTTGAGAGTGGTTTTGCCCTCATTAGATTTCATATGGAGAAAGTAGAATTTTAGATCTCACTCAAAATCCAACAGACTTATCATTTTTTTCAAGATTTCAAGATTGGGGGGATTGCAATGTTTCCATTGGATTTTGTCGTATACTAAGGTATGGAACTTGTATTTAACCAAGAGAACCAAGCCCTCTATGTAGGGGAAACTCCCAATAATCAAGAGCACCTAGGGTACTAGGGTCTGGAACTTGTATTTAATCAAGAGCACTACAATCATTCGACTATGCAGGAGGAGACTCCCAATCAAGCACAAGACAAGAAATTAGAAATTTCTCGTGGTTGATTTTGGATATTACTATTTTCATTATGTGATCATTCATAAGTAAATGTGATGTAAATTTAGAGACTTATAATTTATGCATTAATATTGGACAATTTAATCATAATGTAATAAATTATAATGTATCATGTATGCTCTATGGTTGTACATGAACCCGTTTTGGAACCCCGTGCCTGTTTTGGAAAATCTTGCCCGTTTTGGAAACTCGTGCCCGTTTCCCCGTATCATGCAACTTAGATAAATAGAGACTCGCTCGCTCTCCCAACTCGTGCCTTCCCAAGAGGCTTGCTTACCTACCTTATCCCATGGTAGAATTGGTGTTTATATTTTGATTCAAGTAACTACAATATCTTGTAGTTGTCATAGATATTGTAGTTGTCATAAAAAATGATTGCCATTACATGCTTGTCCCTACTTTACTTTATTTCATGGATTTATTTGCATTTGCAGCGAGGTGTTAGTCTTTCATTGTTACAAGAGAATACTTGCAGATAATCTTTACTATCATTGAATAAAAATATAAATTGATGGTTTATAATATCACTTGGACAATGTGCTATATAGCATTTAACTAGTCACGAGTGAGAGGGTACGGTATGCACCCTTTACTAACTAATTATTTATCATTTATTGTTTTATTTATATCATTAATTAATTAATTAGTATTTTATATGTAACAATGCCGCCCCCTTTAGAATTGCTTTGTCCTCAAAGCAAGGGTAATGAGGGGTATTGTTGGCAAAAATTCTTTGTTTTCCATGATGCATTTTCATCTAGAAGGTTTTTCCATTAGATAAGGTATGCTTTGATGGTTTTGGAAGATAACACATTTTTCTCAATTGCAACAATTCCTTCTGGCTTCAAAATAATTCTTCCTTCATCATCAAAGTCGGGAATCTTTGTTTGAATAGGTTGAGTTTGTCCCAACACGTTGAGGCAAGACACATGGAAGACATTATAGATGTGACAGTTGTCCGATACCTTTAATCCATAGGCTATTTTGCTATTTTTTTGTTCATTTGAAAAGGCCTATAGAATTTTGGAGACAATTTCGTTTTTCCTTGTTGTTTAAGTGATAACTGCTTGTAAGGTTGGAGTCTTACAAACACTGAACCTTCTTTCTGATCTATATGTTGGTCTGCTTGTTGTTTCATTCTATTATGAGTTGCAGCTAAATTTTTATTTTAATATTTTGATGATCTTTTGCTCTTTATCAAGTTGATTTTTCATTGCTTGGACCTTAGTCTTAATTAGTGCAAATTCCTTCCATTTTAGTGGTCATAACCATAAAAGGATTGGAAGGGAGTCATTTTGGCAAGATGTGTGGTAAGTAGAATTATACCACCATTCAGCTAAATGCAACCAATGGGACCATTTGTTCTACTTATCTATCACAAAACAACGGAGGTAAGTTTCCAAGCATTTATTTACAATTTATGTTTGTCCATCTATTTGCAAATGGTATGTTGAACTCATATTAAGAGAAATTCTGATTTGTTTGCAAAATTCTCTCCAAAAGTTCCCTTTAAATTTTGGATCCCTATCGCTCACAATGACCTTCAAAAAACCATGCAATTCAACAGAATACGTTAACAAATTTTCTTGTTGAATCTGTTTTTCTCATAGTTACACGGGTACTGCTCCCAGGGATTGGAGAGCACGTACCATAAGCTCCCCTGCTCCTGGGAGCTTGGGAGCTGGTTGGAAACGCTCCAAAACCGTCAGGAGCTTCAACGGGTACTTTGGAGCTTTTCGGGAGCTTCACTGCAACAAATTTTTGACATTTTGGGAGCTTCAATGCAATGAATAATTGCAAACTTAGGTGTATTTGACGTTGCAACTCATGGAACTATGCGAAGGGAAGGGTATGTTGTTGGTTTAGATCTGGATATGGGTCTAGAACTAAGAGAAACAACCCATTTATGGAATGCCATTCTATCCAAATGAAGATGAGGAGCATGGCCTATCCTGATCTTTGTCATTGCAAAGCTATTCATTCTCCTCATATACACGGATGGTGGATGGATATAAAAGCATTTAGACAGATTGTTGGCCACTAGAAAAACAATCATTATCGCCCGCACTGAATGGACAAAAGATAGAATACTAAAGAAAAAAAATAGTTGAAATTATGAAATATAAATTAAAAAACATTTTTTAATTCAATTTTCATATTTATTTAAGTATAAAATATATATTAACTCGGAAATTTAGAATTTTATTAAACAAACTCTCTTCAAAATAGCATTGGTTTTAAACTCTAGTGTTTTATTTTTTTTAATTATTATTAATAGATATTTTATTTTTTCTTATCTCTATTATATATATATGTGTGTGTGTGTGTGTGTGTGTGAGGTTACATCAAGGGTGAGGAATTGACCCAGTGACTTAACATATAACGTTGCATTAAATCACTTAATAATCGAGTAATAACAACCTTTTTCCGATTTGGGAGTTCTGCATGTTTCTTTGCTCGAAAGGAATTTGATTGGCAAATTGTTGATAGATTAATATTTTGATTTTTTGGCGGTGTTTCAAAATTCAATCTTTTACATATTTCTTTGCAAGATAGAATTTCATTGGCAAGTTTTGGATGGAAATAAATTAATTATTTTATTTTTATTTTTAATATATATTAAATTTTAATATATTATATTATTGTCACTCCCAACTTGGCATTTCCTGTAAATTTGGGCAAAACTTCTAGCCATGCCGGATACTCGTTCCCGCATATCCAAAGTACCCGCGTACCGGAAACTTATGCAACATAGGTTTTTTTGATTGCCATAAAATGAGCATATTTAGTTAATCTATCAACCACAACAAAAATCTTATTTTTTCTGTCAAACATGGGTAATCCTTCGATGAAGTCCATCGAAATCTCTTCACATTTTTGGTTAGGAATATGTAAGGGGTGAAGTAATACCAGTGTCAAGATATTCTCATTTTTATTTCTTTGACATATGTCACATTCAACAACAAACTTTTGAATATCTTTACTCGTCTCTTTCCAATAAAAAGATTGTTGTGCATTATAGTATGTTTTCAAAATCCAACATTAAAAATTGTTAGGGAACTATGTGACTCCTTCAAGGCTGAAGATGGAATTATATAAATTCTATTCTTGTGCCATAAAATGTCATTTTTCCATTCAAATTTTGGATTTTGATCCAAAGTGTTGATTATGGAATAAGTATTCAAGATCCTTGACATATTCAATCTGAATTTCATCTAACCGATCAGGTATCACAATTGTTGTTGCACATGTTATTTCATCATCCTTTTGTGACGATGCATGAGCAACTACATTGTCTTTCCATTTTTTGTGTAATATTTTCAATATCAAAGGTGGAACGTTTTCCATCCATTTTTGTTGTTCAATGGATAAATGTATTATGTTGTGACTATTGTGATTCATACGTATTAAGAATT
Organism: Pinus tabuliformis; assembly: GCA_031772625.1. Taxonomy (NCBI): domain Eukaryota; kingdom Viridiplantae; phylum Streptophyta; class Pinopsida; order Pinales; family Pinaceae; genus Pinus; species Pinus tabuliformis. Next base: position 86,221,536 of record CM062804.1, read on the forward strand.
TAGTACCTAAGAGGTATTGTAACCGCTTGGCCAATGCATGGATAATGGCCAACATCTCTTTATCATATGTAGATTTTAGGCATTCCTTCTTGTTGAGTTTTTCACTCACAAAAGTTATCAAATGGTCATTTTGCATTAATATTGCGCCTGTCCCAAACCCTGAATAATAACATTCTACCACAAAGGGTTTTGTGAAATCCGTTGTTGCTAACACAAGTGTAGAAGACATAACCTTTTTCAATGCTTCAAAACACTCCTCTACTTGGTTACTCCATTAGAAGGAATTTTTCTTCAAGAAGTTAAATAATGGTGTTGTTCGCTAAGCATAGTTCTTAATGGACCTTCTATAATAACCCGTTAATCCTAGGAATCCCCTTAGCTTTGATACGTTATTTGGCCTTGGCCATTTCATAATTGCTTTGATTTTACTTGAATCTACCTTAACTCCTCCTTAAGATATGACATGGCCTAGGAATTCAACTTCTCCCTTACGAAAAGTGCAATTTGATATTTTTTGCATATAATTGATTTTCTTCAAGGAGAGAAAGTAATTCCTCCAAATAGTTAAGACATCCCTTCCATTTCTTGATGTAGATAAGAATGTCACCAAAAAAGACTAATACAAACTTTCTTAGGTAGAATTTAAAGAGTTCATTCATAGTTTCCTAGAAGGTGGTAAGGGCCTTGGTTAACCTAAACGATATCACCTTAAATTCGTAGTGACCTTCGTGAGCTCTGAAAGCAGTCTTTGCCACATTTTCTAGCCTTTACTCGAAGAATACCCTAACCTTAGATCTAATTTTGAGAAATATTTTACTCCATGAAGCTCATCCAACATTTCTTCTATAAATGGGGTATGAAACTTGTTTTTATAGTTATCTTGTGTTGGACTCGATAATCTACGCATAGTTTGAAGGATCCATCTTTTTTCTGCATATGGGCTCCTGCTCGTTGTAATAACTCCACACCTTAATAGGTCCTCAACTAATCTTTCTATTTCTATTTTATGGTGGTGTGGATATCGATATGGTTTGATATTCACTAGTGTTGACTCTAGTTTAACTTCGATTATATGTTCTATCCTTCTTTCTGAAGGCAGCGTCATAGGTAAGTCTTGAAATACCTTGTCATATTTGTAACATAATATTTTGATCTCTAAGCGTTGAAAATGTGGTATTTTTGGTGCTACTATCTCCATTTGATGGCATTATGCGATGTAGACCAATGCCCCCTTTCTAATTAGTTTCGTCATTTACTGAGAAAAAACAATTCATATTTTCTTCCCTCCCATTTTAATTTGATGAATTGTTTTTGGTGGTTTGCAAAACAGGTCAAGGGTTTGCAACGATTGAATTCCCGATGTGACGTCTACTCCTCCCGAGGACATAGTGTAGAATTTGAATTCTAATTCATAATCTTCTAACTACAGCTTGACTTTGTGGCACTTTCTAACTCCATCAATCATTTGCCATCTGCTACCATCACTTTTATGTCTGCAATTGGATATACAAATAGATATAGTCTTTTTGCAATATTTATATCTATGAAGTTATGGGTGCTCCCTATGTCTATGAGTACTGTTAGGGTCCTATAATTTATAGGATCAACTGATGATTGGATATTTTCTTTCAGTATTTCAAATTGTAAATAATATTGCATATTGCAAATGATTTCCAAAAAAAAGATATATAAATGAAAATAAAAAATGAAAAGAGGGTATATATTAAAAAATAAAGAAAGAAAAAGAAAAAGAAAAAATGATAAAAGAACCCCACAGAAAAGAAAAAATGTGAAAGTGATGCCAGTTGAAGTGCCACTGATAGTACAATAATTTCTCAAGAATAAATTCATGAAATTGTGTGCAGCTTGTTCAAAATGCCACAATACTTCCTCTTGCTTGAAACATATTGTTTAATCATGTTCAAGCAAATTTCAATTTATGTTAATTAGATTAGAATGAATAAATTAGCCAAACAGTGTAATCTTGGCTAAGATTAGATTAGGTAGATCAGGTGAATAAATTAATCCAACTGTGTAATCTAGATTAATGTAATTGTTAGATTAGTTTTGAATAGGTATTTAGTCCTTTAAATTGTAAAATAAATGAGGGTTTGCACTCCTAAATGCACCCTAGTTGTTGATTAGTTAGATTAGCTTAGAGGAAAATGGAATTTATCTTAAAAGAGTGCTATATGTAATATGATCTGTCCAAAGTTTGGACCTTATTGTAAAAATATGTGCGCAATGGGTCAATTTGTCGCTAGCGTTTAAACGCGCTCGTCTCTCCCGGTCCTGATCATATCCCCATCTCATTGAACGGCTCCCAAGGCCTTTTCTTGCCCTTCTTTCCCTTGGCTTTGTTGCCTTTGCCTACCAAGGCAAAGTTCTCCTCTTCCTCTATCTTTGTTGACCTTCCATCTCTCGTCCCTCACCGGATTTCTTCTTGGACGCAATCACTCCATAGCCTTTCCCAACTGGAAATATTCTCTTTGCCACTGATTGCATCCTGAAAACTCTCCCAAGACTTATTAAGTCCCTGTAGAGCAAACTCACAAGGTCTTTGTCTACTACGGTCTCGCCCACTTCGGATAGCTCATCCCAAACCTGGGTGAACTTGTAAAGGTACATTATGATGGGCTCTTCTTTGCCCATCCGAATATTTCTTAACTTGTCCTTTAATGCAAGCTTCATGGCATCATTGGAACCCTGATACAAATCTAAGATGGCTTTCCACATCTCATATGTTGTCTTCTTCCCATGGAGATGAGGGATAATATGATCTTTGACCCCCTCAAGAATGATCCTCCTGGCCTTGGTGTCATTCTTGTTATGTTGGATCAACTGTTGAGCATCTTGAGGTAGAATTATTTGATTCGCCACAAATTCTAGCATCCCATTATCTTCCAATACCACTGAGATTTGCTCCCTCAAACAAAAGTTAGAGGCTCCCTCTAAACTATGATCTACCCTTAATCGCGTTGGAAAAGTAACTAGGTTCGGTCTTCGTAATTGTCCTAGTTCTCATCATGAATATGATGTAAAGAATATAAGAAAATCATGTATTTATAAAGCATGGGTTTCATGCTTGTGTCATTGGTCAAATAGGTCAAGGCATCCATTGCATGCCTATAGGAATTGTCATGAAGAGTCAATATAATTTGTAAGACCCTCTTGGGTATATTGTCATATTGTCTACATAAAGTCAATTAGACCTCTAGTTGCAAGTCAACCTATAGAAGAACTACAAGTCAACCTTAACACTACTACAAGTCGGTCTCAAGACCACTACACATGTCGACCTAGATCCTAAACATGTCAGCTTTGTTTTAGCTTTATTTGACACAAGAAGATTGGTATATATAACATAAGCCTCGAATCCTTTTGGGGCATGATGAGTTCAACACATATGTAGTTCAGAGAACAAGATAAGCTTGAATACAACACTGATAGAAATATAGAAGACCGAAACAGAAAGAAGTTTGCTTAGATCAAAGGTACAGGGATATCTTGGAGACCAGAGAATTACAATGAGAAGTATAGTAACTTGTCACAAAAGTCTGAAAATTGCGACATAGAGGTCTGAAGGTGCAATAAGAAGTACAGAAGTCCAAAAATTGCAGAGGTCTGAAAGTGCACTAAGAGGTACAAAAGTTCAAAGTTTACAGTAAGAGGTACAGAGGTTCAAAGTTTGCAGTAAGAGAACTCTTGGAGTAGTGTTGAACCTACTCCTTGGGGATTTGAGCCTACATTTGGTGTCTTGTCTCTTGTATTTACATTGTTGGTAATTGCTTGACGAAAGAGAACTAAATTAACTAATAAAAAGAAAACAAACTTCACAAGTAATTATCAAGATAAGGAAAATCAACATCAACCTACATCTGCCTTGATTTTCTAACATGGTATCAAAGCTAAGGTGAAGAAGAGACACCACATCTAGAGAACAAAAAGAAGATTATCAAAATAGCAATCATTTTTGCAGACTTATTTAAAGGCCTCTTTTAATAAGCAGTTCACCTCCAAGACTTTATGTCCAATCCAATGGCTTATACATGCAAGGAAAGCAATAGGTTAGAAGGAGCATCCAACTACAAGGCATGGAAAAAGAGAATTGAATTAGCCCTTAGAGAGAATGATGTCATGAAGTACACTCTTGGAAAGGTCCATTTTCCAAAATCAGAGGATGAAGAAGAAGTTGAAAAATATGAAAAAGGGGAAGTCAGAGCTCAAGGAATTCTCTTTGACTTTATTAAAGACCAGTCACCACCTCATTACATTTGTGTCAGAACTATCCACATCTAAAGAAGTATATGAGACTTTGGTAAAATTATACTCAGTCAACACAACATGTCACATGATTGCCTTAAGGACTCAATTATACCAATAAAAAATGTCTACAAAAGATGCCATACCTACCATTTTCATGAAGCTATCAAAAATCAAAGACTAACTTCAAGAAGTTGGTGAGAAAATATATGATCCAAAATTAATTACAGTAGAAATTAACTCTCTACCCAAGGAATGGGATGACTTTCCAAGCAACATCTGTGCAAGAAAAGAACCTCCATCATTTGAAGAACTAAGGGCTCAATGCTCAATCAAAGAATCCACAATAAAGGCTAGAAGCAAATCCCAACCTACTGATGAAGTTACTAAAGCCTTTACAACAAAATCAAAGAAAGCTTTTGATAAGAAAAAGAAAAACAAATCTAGAGGCATGTCCAAAGTTCAATGCTTTGGTTGTTGTGAATATGGACACATCAAAGCAAATTGTCCTCAGAATCCTAAGAACAATAAAAGGAAGGAAAGGTTTGAAGCGTTAACAGCTAGAGATGAAGAACCCTCAAAGAAGAAGAAGGAAGATGTCAAGAACCTCTACTATTAGAATGATGATTGGTGTATCATACACCATGTTTGCAACATAAGGGTTTAGAAAATGATCTAGCATGAAGACATGCTTATAAGAATTGTTTTCTCTCTCATCATAACTAAAAGGAAGAAGAAGGAGAGCATCTTGATTTGCCATTGCTCTTAGAAGAATAGAAGTGACAATACCCTGGATTGTGATGAAGACTTTGTAACAAGCTTCCATTAATCATAAAGGACTAAGGTATGTAGTCCTTGAGGTACATATAATTGTTTTTATGCCTATAAGGTCTCACATGAAATATATTAGGGTTTTGGGACATGTTTGGTTCTAGGGTTTGTAATCTTCATCTTGTTGAAGGTCGTTGGTATCTAGGATTTTGTAAAACCTTAGTTGGTACTTAGAAACCCTAGTCAAGAGAGAAACCCTAACCCTAATTTGTTTTTCCCTCATAGAAACCCTAGATTTTGGTCTCTAAGGTTTTTAGGTAGTCTAGGGTGTATAGCAAACCCTTGTAAGGGTGGAACTGGATTTGAGATTCAAACCCCAGGGCTGATGTTTCAAAGGGAACTTAGGGTTTAGATTTGAAAACCCTAGGATTCTCCCTCTCTAAGATACCATGGAATCTCGAGATTATAAAAATTATAATCATGCTCTTGTACTTGTATATTTTGCTTGTTAGTGCTTGTCAATGAAGGTCCTCCCTGATTGAGAGGGAGTATGGTTGGACATTGGTTCTCCCTCTGTCATGTACTAGACCAGGACTAACAATCGTAAGTCTAGTAAATGCATCACAGATAGGGAGAATGATGACTTGTTTGGTTCTCCTTGTGTCAGGTACTATGATGGATTAGGATTGATGTCCTTACAAGAACATGGTTAAGGAGAATGTTGGATTGAATAAGCATCTTGGACAAGCATTCTTAGAGTCATGTATTGTAATGGATTAGGATGAAGATCCTAAGTCACATGGACTTGGATAAGAATGGTCCGATGATAGGATTAGTCCAGGTATTCTAGGTGGAATATGTACCAAGATGAGGCGGTCTGGTGTCCTATGGAATGCCTCCCAGCATTGTGCTATGTTCTTGTAAGAGATAGTGTACCTATCAAGGCCTTGGGTAATGTGACAATGTTGGCTATGATGAAGTGATGCTTATCAATCTAAATCCCTTCTTATGAGAATATTTCAACTTGAGATAGATTTGTTGAGTCATTATGAATACCTCCCTATTATCCTAGTTAAGAGGGAGTGTTCGAAAAGTGACTAGGTTCAGTCTTCATAATTGTCCTAGTTCTCATTATGAATACGATGTAAAGAATATAAGAAAATTATTTATTTATAAAGCATGGTATTCATGCTTGTGTCATTGGTCAAATAGGTCAACGCATCAATTGCATGCATATAGGAATTGTCATGAAGAGTTAATATAATTTGTAAGACCCTCTTGGGTATATTGTCATATTGTCTACATAAAGCCAATTAGACCTCTAGCTATAGGTCAACCTATAGAAGCACTACAAGTCAACCTTAAGACTACTATAGGTCAGCCTCAAGACCACTATACATGTCAGCCTAGATCCTGATCACGTTGACCTTGTTTTAGCCTATTTGACACAAGAAGATTGATATATATAACATAAGCCTCTGATCCTTTTGGAGCATGATGAGTTCAACACATTTGCAGTTCAAAGAACCAGAAGATAAGCCTGAATACAATATTGATAGAAATATAGAAGACCAAAACATAAACATGTTTGCTCAAATTGAAGGTACAGGGATATCTTGGAGACCCGAGAATTGCAGTGAGAAGTACAGTAGCTTGTCACAAAAGTCCAAAAATTCCAACACAAAGGTCTGAAGGTGCAATAAGAAGTACAGAGGTACGAAAATTGCAAAGGTCTAAAGGTGCAATAAGAGGTACAAAAGTCTGAAGTTTATAGTACGAGGTACAGAGGTCCAAGGTTTGCAGTAAGGGAACTCTTGTAGTAGTGTTGAATTGTAGCTAAAAGGTTTGACTTGGTCTTTGGGTCTTGAGAAGTCTCATTTCGATTTGATTCTATAAGAAGGAGATTGTTTGGGTTTTCCCTAAGAGGTGGGGTTTTTCCCTAGCGTGGAGCTTATATTTGGTGTCTTGTTTCTTGTATTTACATTGTTGGTAATTGCTTGATGAAAGAACTAAATTAACTAATAAGAAGAAAACAAGCTTCACAAATAATTATCAAGATAAGGAAAATCAACATCAACCTACATCTGCCTTGATTTTCTAACAAGTCCTTGGAACGACATACTGCTTATCCAAAGACTGTTCTTCAAAACTCTAGTGCAAACCTCCTGCTTAGACTACACTCTTCATTTATTGAACAATTTGATGTTGGTCATTATGTTGATCTTTGCTCTGATACCATGTTAATTTCCCTTGAAACTATCCAACTACTTAAATGAATTACTGAAAACAAAATTTACTCTCACCAAGATATAGAGTTTCTTAACAATTTATAAGCAACGAAAAAAACACCAGAGATAAAAACACATGCACACAAATTGACATGCTTGTTTACCTAGGAAAACCAAAAGGGAACACCTATTTTCTTTGTTGTGGTACTTTATTGATTGATCTTGAGCAATTGGATCTATTACAAAGCAATGTGTCTCTAAGAACACAAATGTTCTCATTTTGAACTAGCCTTGACTAGCCCCACAAATTCCCTAATCCCTGCCCCTATTTCCTTGCGCACTGGAGCCCCTATTTCCTAACACACAAGAGCTCCTATTTCCTAGCGCACAAGGGAGATCCTATTTCCTAGCACAAATCCCCTATTTCCTTACGCACTTGTGGCCTCCTATTTCCTAGCACACAAGCTCCTTGATTCTGCTCACACACACACAAAGAATGATCTCATAAGAATATGATGATCTTGTGCCTTCGTCCTCCTCTTTATAAACCCGATTTGAGCTCGCAAAATGGCCTAGCTCAATTTAAAAGTTTGATTTATGATTGCAAGCTAACTGAGACTTCTACTCGTCCTCTCTCCAATCAACACTTGGAGTCTTAACTCGTTCTCTCTCCAATCAACATTGAAGACTAACTCGTTCTAACTGAACTTATAACTACCACCTCGTTCTGTAGTCAAACTGAAGAAGACTCCACGTAACTGAAGCTCCAACTCTACGCATGCAATCTATTGAAATTTAAGGGCAATTTTAAGAGCAAATTATATTCACAGTAGTTAGCTTTAGGAAAACAAATTTAGCATTAGCATTATTTATCATCAATTCACATTTAGACATTAAATTATCACAATAAGAACAGCAATAGTGCAACAATGAGAGACAAGAGACACAAAATTACGCCTATGTCCAGGGCAAAGCCCCAACAAGGGAAAACCCAGAAAAACTCCCTTATGAGAGAGAATTCAGATCAGTTCATAAATCCAAAAACAGAGAGAAATAAGAGAAACAACGGACCTAAAAATCACTTCCCTGAAATTTCGGCCCTCCTAGAAATTCAAGCTCCTGAAACTATGGCCCTCCTTATCCTTCTTTTCATGTGGCTAAATAAGAGCTCTTCCATTAGAAATTTGTATGCCCAAATGAGGAGCACATTTCTCCTAAATGTATACATCATTAGAGGGTTGAAATGGTGCCACAAAGTGGCCCAACCGACCTGTCAACTATTGGAACCGACTTGACACTTTAAGGACGCAAAAAAATTATTGAAAATTTGATTTTCTTCCTCAACGAAAAATGCCAACCATGGCTACCCAAATTCCAACACTCCCTCTTAGTCAGGGAGGTATTTTCCATTCTCTCTCACATCATAAGGAAGGGTACATAGCATCAGAGTCATAGAGTAACATGAGGCCACACTCCTGACCTATAAAGATCAACCAATGTCCAACTCCTTAGAGAGTATTGGTCCTTCCCATCCTTACTACAGGTTACAAGGCAAGCAGCCAAGGAAGGTCCATACCACCTATCTTCCTGACCCCACTATGGGTTACAAGGTGCACCCCACCTGAAGGAAGATAGAAAACTGGATCCTAGACCAATCATCCTGGTCCCAGGTACATTTCTACCCTGATGGATCATAGTAGGCCTCAAAACTCCCTAGTACATTTCTACCTAGGGAGCAGTGTTCACAACCATTCACCTTGGTTGTCAGGTACATTTCTACCCTGAAAAGAACACTACAACATTCCAACGCCTCGATGTATCCCACCAACATGGTGACAATCTTCCCATCCTTACAACAGGTTACCAGGTGCACTCCACCCAGGAAGATTGTCATCTTCATGATGCTAGTACAATAACTTCAAGAATATATCAACATTTGGAATAGCCACGCTGGTTTTTCGAAGAGATCCATCAATCAAACTATTTACTCAATATCGGTTGAGACTTATCACAGAAGGGGCATGGACAACCACAACAACAGGTGTCTTCTCATCACCAACAATGCTCAACAACAGACATACAAGCCAGCAACCAACTTTCAAAGCTCAACTTTCTTCATTCATGCAGTAGACACATCGGCAAGCCGAAATGAAAGGAGCAAAAGTTTTGTAGTGTCTTTCATCATGTATGAAGTCCATTGATTCACGGTCCATATACATCAATCAAGGTTCTTCAATTAATTTCTTTCGTAATAGTCCAATGTCATCATCATAGACTTGAATCAACATGTTATTCCTGTCAGCTCCCTTTGAGTCCAAATCTTCTTGTCACTTAGTTTCTTAGTCACTTTTCATGATTGCCATACTTCCAATCAACTCCCTCTTACACAGAGAGGCCTTCAATTCATGCTACACTTGGACTGGTGCCTCATTAGGTGATTCATCCATTGTTGCATCTGCTTCTAATCTTCATCAATTTTGTAGTCTGGATCTTCAAGCTGTCATTGAGTAATCCATTAGGTTTTTTAGCTGACTGCACAAAGTCTTCAAGATCGTGTCAGTTTCTTATCGTCGAACACCAACTCAATGCCAAAGGATGATGTCATGAACCAATTAGTTCTTCCTAATTAACACGAGCAATCTCGACCTCGTATCCTTTCCATCAGAAGTGAAGGAGCTACCATTTGCAATACTTGACTGGAAGAACACATAACCAAACAAGATGTATATAGATGATATATTCATACTGAAATATTAACAAACAAATAGGTACATATCTCTTAAGAATGCGTTAGCTACCTCTTACTCTTAGCATTCTTATACCCAATCAATATTGTTCTCATTTTGTCCTTGTCATCACCAAAGTCAACAACATTAGAAGTCCTCATCATCAAAGAGTCCATGTTATCAACCAAGGGTCCATGACATCAAAGACTTTATGTCAACAACAACAACAAAAATATCATTGTTATCATCTCATCATCGTCATCATTAGGAAAACGATTGTCAAGAATTTAGGCATCATCATTATTCATCATTGCAATCAATGAGACAATATTAACCATTTCATCAAGGAATATGCATCCTCACAAATCCATATCTACATTCACAAATTTTAAAGAGTCCACACTATCCAAAGAGTTAGAATTTCTAATTTCAAGTGATCATAATATGAACCATATCCCAAGATTATACAAGTCATGACTCATAAGCAATCAGAAAAGAAGATACGAAGGAAAACTCGAGGGAGTTATCTGTTAAAAATCATGTTTGCTCCCCCTTGCTCTGGACTTTCATGTATCCAAACTTGTCCATATCATCTATAACAAGGAAACCATCAAAGAATCTAGTCATGTTATAAAATACAAATTATCAAGAAGTATTATCATTTTTCCCAAGGACCCTGCATCATCACCATGTCTCGGCCAATCATCTGGCCTTTTACCAACTTCTCATCTTCCAATCAAGCTTCCAAGAAAATAATGGCGATACCATCATGGTCATTTTTTCTTAGAAGAAATCACTCTGACATCATAACAGGGATCTTTAAATGATCCTATTATTTCATCAATCAATTAGTAACATGAAATTTTATACTTACTAGATAACTGCTGTGACATGTGAACAATATCTATATACCATGAGACACCATAAAAACCATGATGTTGTGCGTTCTACCAATGCAACTACATGCCTTTAACTGTATGGAAACATCATCACAGAGTCACTTTAGAAGAAGAGATCCTTGTGATCCTCTTCCCTTGGCTTCTTATTCTCAGGTTCATTGGTTTCTTCGGCTACATGTGCTCCATTCTTCATTAATCAAATTCGCAAGATGACCTTCTCAGATAGGCATCCACATTCATATGATCAATATATCAGAGTGTCCATGGATCCAACTTGATTAACATCCTTCTTTCTTTACTCCCTGTACCTGTAGTGGCCTGCAATCTCGGATGCCACGCTTTTTATTGTTTTTCCTTCAAGGTGTGTATCAACTTGACGTATCCTTCTCTGTCTTTTCCTACTCCATCATACTATGCTCTTCTGCTTGTTCATCAGTGATGCCCAAATTTCAGAGAGCTGTCTGCAACGATATACCATTCCCATGATGGAATAGATTTCTTTCTTTCACAAAATGGTGATCCCACATACAGCCTCTTGCACAGCAATTTTTCGTCTATGTTAATAGACTGTTGTCCCTTTGCTTCCACTTTAAAATACACAAATTACTGTCTCTTCAAAGTCTGTAACCCTTTTGCTTCTCTACTAACCATTTTGCACAGATCATACTAGACTTGGTCAATGTTAACACAGGTCGGATTACTGACTTAGGGTGAAATTAAATAGTATCTACATATATGTGTGTCCAGAACTGCTTTCTTCGACACAGAGCCTTACTATTGCCTTCTAGAACACAAATTTCAACCTGTTTGTGGACAAGTACTGAAGAATGTTGTGAACAGACTTCTTAATGATATACCCAGAAATAGTAGGTCAGCTCTTTTGATTGTTTGAGCTTCAGAAAACAAATATGTATATGTTTGGAGACTTCATTCTTGTGCCATAGTGTTCTTGTTTTTCACAAAATCGATCTTACAAAGGGTATAGGGTAACTATGTCACAAGGATATATGATTGCAAGATTTGCTTTGACTGTAGGAGAGATCCACCCTCCCAGAATGCCTTCAAAATTGCTCTAGTTCTGCAAAGATATAGATGGATCTTAGACTTTCTTTTTTTTAAGACGAAGAGTTCATACCCTTAATAAGAGTAGTATGCCCAGTACTACTCGGATCCTTCACTGAGTGTTATAAGGTTGAGCATCAAACCTTTAATGTTGCACGCGTGCTCAATAGGCCCACGAAAATGCCCAGAACTTTGGATTGATTTCATGAGATGGTGAAAACAGACCTTTTAATCAGTGTCTAGAAGCTCCCTCCCTTTTCCAAAGGTCTCGGCCTTCTTATAGGATGACTGTGATTACACTTTTATGCTCAAGTAGGAGAATCGGTTCCTTTCTCCAAATGACTGTAGCTTAGGAAAATTAGGAGTTTAACATTCCTTGAGAGGCCTCTTTTGACCTTCGCTCTTCCATCAAAACATGTGGCTTTCCTTGGGCTACTGGACTAGCTTCTTGGTTCCTCCAAGAGCAAGATGTTGTAATTTGTACCTAGCTCAGCTAAAGTAGGTCTGTGGTCTAGTTACAGAAATCAGGGCTAGAGGTGGTGCCAAAAATCTCTGTGGTGCCAAAAATCTCTGATCTTCTTGTCAATGGATGCGGCTTAGAGAAGGCTATTGTATTAGCTTTTAGGTCTCCTTGAATAGCGTTGAAATGTCCTCAAAGTGTTCTTGCTTGCCTTATACTGCCTGCAGCCTTACCTCTGCAATTAGGGCTGGTAATTATGCCCAGAACTTTGATCTATTTGCCTCCACAAATTCGGTCTATGGTAGTTGATTTCCTTGAGATGTTATAACACCAAGCTGATCTTCTTTCTGCCCTCTGTTCAAAGCCCTAGCTCTGATACCATATTGAAATTTAAGGGCAATTTTAAGAGCAGATTATATTCACAGTAGTTAGCTTTAGGAAAACAAATTTAGCATTAGCATTATTTATTGTCAATTCACATTTAGACATTAAATTATCACAATAAGAACAGCAGTAGTGCAATAATGAGAGACAAGAGACACAAAATTCAGGCCTATGGCCAGGGCAAAACCCCAACAGAGGAAAACCCAGAAAAACTTTCTTATGAGAGAGAATTCAGATCAGTTCATAAATTCAAAAACAGAGAGAGAAATAAGAGAAACAACAGACCCAAAAATCACTTCCCTAAAATTTTGGCCCTAAAAATCCTATACGCTGTCATGGAATGGATGCCTAATTCCTATACGCTGTTATGGAAGCCTAAATCCTATACGCTGTCATGGAATGGAAGCCTAATTCCTATACGCTGTTATGGAAGCCTAAATCCTATATGCTGTCATGGAAGGGATGCCTAAACTATACGTTGTCATCCTTATGCTAAACGCTGTCATGGAGGATCTAGTCTCCTAGATCCTAGCAAGAAGGGACACTTATACTCTGGTTTGAAGAGGCTTTCATCTAGCCCTATCCGCAATAAAGGAGGTCCACTCTCAGCTGAAGATACGCAGCCCTAGCTGCACTAACCACAGGCCTGATCCGTAGCTATTGTACAGCCCTCACTCTCAGTCCAAACAAGGTGACTACAACGCTGTCATATCTGGCCCATCCGCTGTAAGGAACAGCACCTAACCTCATCAAGTGAAAGGTCACTTGGCCACAGTAAAAGAGGTTTCAACGTTGAAGTGACCTGAGGCCTCAAGATGCTGTTAAGGGGTTCTAAATTCACAATAGATGACAGCATTGTACCAAGGTAATGAATAAGCTTGTTCCAAGATTTATCTAGGCCTGTTGAAAGAATTTACAAGTTACAGCTTGCTGCTTTGCTAGGCTGCAAGCCATAGCAAGCAGCTAAGGCTGTCCTGAGGTCACAATGCAGCATGTATTATATAATGGTGCAGCATAGTGCACAGTGATGGGTACAGCACAGTGATGCTTAGTGCAGCATGATGCATAGTGCAGCATGATGAATAATACAGCATGATGAGGTACAGCTCAGCGATGGTGCAGCATGGTGCAGCGCAGTGATGATGAACATGGTGATGGTGCAGCACAGTGATGATGGACATGGTATGATGGTGCAGCATGGTGCGGCACAGTCATAGGTACAGCAAGGTGATGGAATCACCTGTGTTCAGATCAGCTACCTCATGTGACATATTCTTAGAGAAGATCTCTGCTTTTATTTTGACAAGTCAAAGTGTTGACTTCTGATGTATATGTACTATGTCTCTCTCTGCTGAACTATTGAAGAACATAAGAAGAATTGATCAAGGGTTTCCCCACATTGGGGTTTGTCCCTGGCTGGCACCACATCTTGTGTCCTCTTGTCTTGGCTTGTCTTCTGCGATTTATGTTTATGTTCTATCTGCATTTTACTATCATGCTAAATGTGATTGCTAATCTGGAATTGATATTGAGTTAATATGGAAAATTGAAGTAAATTTGCTATCAGCATAGAACATACCTAAAACTAACAGAATATTCGTCATATATTATAGATTATAAAGTGTTTAGGAGTATAGAGTAATTTTGTATAAGGATAAATGCAATCTCTGTTTTAGGCTTGCAGTGGGACTTTTTTTCTATTTAGTGGCTATATTAACTCTGTGGAACAGTACTGTGATTTAATATCTGCTGCAGCATCTGCTGTAATTCTATATTAATATAAAATTACCTAGTATTGTTAAAAAAAAGGGCCAAGTTTAATTGATTCTTAACTTCTTCTGTGACAAAAATACATTTCATAAATAAAAATAAACCACAATGAATATCGACGTCAATCGAATTCCATTCAGTGCTTCACTAAAACAAATGTTTCACCATTTTTCAAACGCACCTATCAAACAACAACGGTTATTTTAAAATTCGATCAAATGCAAAACACATTCCACCACATCTTATTTCCAACGGCATACCTTTGCACCATCCGGGGCAAATGCTAGTTTTGGCATTTTGTGATCTAACATTTTCTCTAACTAAATCTAAAAAACCTTACTTAAGAAGTGGATCTAGACAATGGGGCAAGCAACAATGAAAATTTCTTGCCCTCATATTCCCCGCTCCATAATCATCAGCGTTGATTGTGATGCTATGAAAGGAAGGTTTGGTGCAATTCCAAAATACAAATTGCTGGCAGTATGAAAATCATTTTCTTCCTTGACATAATAAATTTTTATTTTTAATTTTGCTCTCATTTACACATCGCTAATTTAAATATAATCATAAAAGAAATTAATGTTTTCACTTTAAGATCCCTAGTATACGGATGATGTTCATAATATTGATAAACGATCAGACAGCCACCCTTGCATAAACAAGGGTCAGTTTCCTCAGTTGCACCAAAAAGAGCCATTAAACAAAAGAAATTGATTCTTGAAACCTTAGAAGGACGCAAACCTAATTAAGCCCCTCAAAGGGAAAAGATTATTAAAAAGGAAATATTCAATCATTGCATTCAAAAAAAAAATGACAACATCGAAGAAACAGGAGGCGCATACTGTTGGGTATGTTGGCCAGAGCGTTCCTCGTACTTATGCAGCATTGGATAACAAACAGGGGTTTGCACCCTCGTCCTGGCAAATGCTTCTCTTCAATAAAACCACGATAACACATTTGTGCAATAATGGCTTCTCTAAACCCTAGCATAGATCTTACATCCTAAGTTAATCAGATCCAAAACCCTAACCAATACCTTGAATTTGCAAAAAAATATCGACAGTCAATTTACGAATTGAAGACTATATTTTTGGCTTCTTCGAACCCTTACAATTCTCGTTCGGTTGAAAACCATAACTAGAAGCTTGAGTTTCATAAGAATATACAGAGTCAATATACGCATCAAGGGCATGAATTAAAACACATACTTGAAAATC
The DNA here is from genome assembly GCA_031772625.1 of Pinus tabuliformis. Lineage (NCBI taxonomy): Eukaryota > Viridiplantae > Streptophyta > Pinopsida > Pinales > Pinaceae > Pinus > Pinus tabuliformis. The sequence continues at coordinate 86,237,316 of CM062804.1, forward strand.
AGGAGGCATTGGCCTGCTCGGCCAGTAACTGCATTGGCTTCTTGTTCTGCAACTTGGCCTCCTTCTTGATCTTCTCCATCTTTCTCACCCTCTCCATGAACAGCTCGTACTCGCATTTCTCATAAGTGTGCCTCTCGTTCTCGCACTTCCATGGCAAATAATATTCTTTCACCCTGCATTTATTGAGGGGAATTAGCAGATGGGCGCACTGATCCCTGTAACCCAATGGCACGCGGGCTTCTACCATCTCCTGCTGTGTAGCAATCTGCTTCTTCGGAGCGATTCCTTCCGCCATTTTCATTAATTTTCTGATGTGTATATGTTCTAACCAATTCTATGCTCTGCTCCGCCTTGGAAATATATATGAGTATATTTGCAGTGAGGAGCTATTTCGTATAGTCCCCCTCCAACGCGCAGGCTGGTCTTTGGCTTTGGTTGGTTTTTCCAGATTTGGAGGTGAGGATATTCTGGATAAAACCTTATTACCCAATGATTTAGTTCATACCCTGTTCTTAAGTGGGATTAATGAGAATATTGAAGTAATAATTTTATTTTATTGTTTTTAATTGGAATTATAAAGATATTAAAATTAATATAAGTTTTTTATTTGAAGTTATTATTTTGATGATGATATTGGATTTGAAGTATGTTTTGAAATTGTTTACGTTCCATTAAGAGCTTGGTTTTTTTAAGGAAATAGGTTAACAGTCCAAGACCTAGATGCATCTGGCGGGAGCAAAAGTCTTCCCCCTTAGAGATCACTCGTGAGTAATTCTTGGTGGCGTGGTTTTCCTTAAATAACAGTCTGCATTTGTGGATAGCAATTAGTGATAGTTATCCACATTGTTGGTTTGACAATTGAGTTATGATGGAATTTCCCACTATGTGAAGATGACTCACTTATGCTTAACTCAAGGTTAATTAAGGTTAATTCTTAAACCCGCGCATAGTAACCATACACTCTTATTCTGGTCTCGGATTTACTCAACACTAATCATACCATGGTTAATTGCCCTTAATCCGCTTTATTTCTATAATAACCTCATATAATAGAAATATACATAAACCGCATTAACCTTACCTTTCCACTTTTTCCACGGCCTTAACACATTTTTCGACGCCCACCTTTATCAGTTCAATCTCCACCATCGATTTCATTCCATCAGATCAAAGGTTGTCGCGTGATCTGTAGTGTACCTAGGGGGGGATAATATGGGGTACAAAGGGAGGTACCCAAGGGAATAATGTAATAATGGGATGGGCCATAGTAATAAATAAGGTAGTTAACCCATATCATGTAAGGGACCACAAGTAGTTAGTAATAATGTAATGGGCCCATGGTATTAAATAGATGGTATTGAGGGAACCATGGTAATGACCCATGGTATTGTATGTATGAGGCCTATATAGAGGCTAGAGACTCCACATTGAGGGGTGTGAAGGAATATTGTATGAACAGGCATATGGCTTGTGGAGTACTCTCCTTCCTTAAGGATTGAATGTATGGTGTTGCCCTACCTTAAGGATTTTGATCAATAGAGAAGCATTATGATCTCCGCTCGTCCTCTAGAACTCAAATAACTTTAACTCGCATCGATAAACTTCTCGGGTCCGCTCAGCAATTGAACAACAACCGGTCCCACGTTTACTTCCCACGTTGACTTTCCCTTTTTGCACAAGCGCTCCACTCTACGCTGTTGATCAAAGCGTGCTGGATCCAATGGTTCACAACGATATCGACGAGGGAACTTGTGCGACACTTAACCACCCTTACAGAGCTGATAAGGATTTTAAATCTTAAATCTATAAAAGTTCGGGTCCGGATTTGAGATTATCGTCCGATCATCTTAAAACCCGATATCCATTGGATAATGGAGGCCATCAAATCCTACAGCCTGTGGCCCTTCAACTAGCACGTGGATTACCAAACATCTCAACCCCTGTAGTTGACTTCGACATAAACGTTTGAAATTTAGATCGACGATTGTGATTGAGTGCGGGCCTTCGACCATGATCAAGACATCCATACACTCCTATTCCCCGCAGTCTATTCCTATGCCATTTTTATCCTGCCATTCATATCTGTCGATCTAAATGATCTGACGGTTCTTGTTCTTTTCCGCCTACTTCGCGTTTAGGCCATTTCTTAGTGTTCCTGTGGTTTAGGGTTTCTTCCAGGGTTCTAGTCTTTAGTTGTTCTGCATCACAACTTCCCCCCTGAGCTTACTCCGTGTATTCTTATTCACTACCATTCTTGAATTTCACTTGGATCCTTTGAATGGATTCATCGATCAAAACCAGATCCTACATACTCCCTTTCTTCTCTGTGTTCTGCTCGAACCTCACCTGCATACATATACTATGCAGAATTACACTAATTACATAAAACTCATAACTCCATGCACACCATAAACTCAGAATCGAGTTGTTTGTATTAATAAACAGGTATTTACATAGTTTCTTCCCTTAGGCCTGATTTCCAATATCAGTGGCCTCTGTTTCACAATCTGCCCATAGGCTTACAGTCAACTTCTTCACACTCTAACTCCCTAACTAACTAACTTGACTTGACTAACTAGCTAACCAGCTAACTATCTAACCCCTGACTATGCCTTTTAGGCTTACATTTATACAAAAGGATTCTATAACCAATTTCTGGTTTAGATCCATAAACTTCTCAACAAAATCCTAAAATCTCTTCCTTATCTCTAAGGATCCTCTCTAATCCACAAAATCATGAACTAACTCCTAATCTAAGATTTGCAATTAATTCTCAAATCTTTCGATCTCTCAACTATCCTGATTCTCTCATGCTCCCCTTCGTTCGAGAACATTTACAATATGCTTCACAATACTTAATTAATTCCTATTTTCATTAAAATCACTCAAAACCTAAGTAATTACATTAATTCAACACTTAGGAAACCAACTTCCTTAAAACACAAGACCCCACTATGTCTACTTAAATACAATGATATTGTTGAGCTAAATGCTCCTGCATTACATGTGGATGATTATTGTTGTTGTTATTGAATCTTCAATGAGGTTCAAACCTTCCAAACTCTCCATTCTTCTTCTTTGATCTAGCAACAAAAGCTTGATACTTTCCATTGTTGGGTTCAGTGTCATCCTTGGCCTTCAATCTTGTTTATTTTAGAATACATAAGGCTCATAGCTCATTGAAGTTTGGAGTGCCTTCTCTTGAATAAATGTTGGTCACAAAACAACTCCATTATGAAGGTAAAGCATTGAGTACACAAGTAGTTAATTCAAAATTGAAATGAATTCTCCAAGTCCTTGTAGTTGATCCTTCAATTGTGATATTTTTATAAGATATGAATCCAATTCTTCATCTTTTGATATCATGGTCTCGTAAAGTCGATTCCTTAAAGATATTTTATGACCTGTTGTACTAATAGAATAGAGTTTTACCAATTTGTCATAGATTGCTTTAGATGTGCCCAAATCTACAACAAAAGGGGATAAATAATATTTGATGGATTCAATGAGAATACTTTGAGTCCTAACTTCTCCTTTATTGTACTTGACCAATTCTTGAGCCTTATCCTTCTTTGGTTCTATAAATTTTCCTAAAACGTGGTCCATGACTTCATTTTCTATCAACATCAAATCAATTCTCTTCTTCCATGCTTGAAAGTTTGATGACACATCGAGTTTGTTGATATTGGTTATAGAATCCTTTTGTATAAATGTAAGCCTAAAAGGCATAGTGAGGGGTTAGATAGTTAGCTATTAGCTAGTTAGTCAAGTCAAGTTAGTTAGTTAGGGAGTTAGAGTGTGAAGAAGTTGATTGTAAGCCTACGGGCAGATTGTGAAACAAAGGCCACTGGTATTGGAAATCAGGCCTGAGGGAAGAAACTGTGTAAATACCTGTTTATTAATACAAACAACTCGATTCTGATTTTATGGTGTGCATGGAGTTATGAGTTTTATGTAATTAGTGTAATTCTACATAGTATATGTATGCAGGTGAGGTTCGAGCAGAACACAGAGAAGAAGGGGAGTATGTAGGATCCGGGTTTGATCGATGAATCCATTCAAAGGATCCAAGTGAAATTCAAGAATGGCAGTGAATAAGAATACATAGAATAAGCTCAAGAGGAAGTTGTGATGCAAAACAACTAAAGACCTGAACCCTGGAAGAAACTTGAAACCATAGGAACACTAAGAAATGGCCTAAACGCGAAGTAGGCAGAAAAGAACGAGAACCGTCAGATCATTTAGATCAACGGATATGAATGGCACGATAAAAATGGCGGAGGAATAGACTGCGGGGAATAGGAGTGTATGGATGTCTTGATCATGGTCGAAGGCCCGCACTCAATCACAACCATCGATCTAAATTTCAAACGCTTATGTCGAAGTCAACTATGGGGGTTGAGCTGTTTGGTAATCCGCATGCTAGTTGAAGGGCCACAGGCTGTAGGATGTGATGGCCTCCGTTATCCAATGGATATCGGTTTTAAGATGATCGGACAATAATCTCAAATCCAGACCCGAACTTTTATAGATTAAGGATTTAAAATCCTTATCAGCTCTGTAAGGGTGGTTAAGTGTCGCACAAGTTCCCTGGCCGATATCGTTGTGAACCATTGGATCCAGCACGCTTTGATCGACAATGTAGAGTGGAGCGCCTGTGCAAAAAGGGAAAGTCAACATGGGAAGTCAACGTGGGACTAGTTGTTGTTCAATTGTTGTTCAATTGTTGTTCAATCATTGTTCAATTGCTAAACGAACCTGAGAAGTTTATCGACGCGAGTTAAAGTTATTTGAGTTCCAGAGGACGAGTGGAGATCACGCGACAGCCGTTGATCTAATGGAATGAAATCGATGGTGGAGATTGAACTGATAAAGGTGGGCCTCGGAAAATGTGTTAAGGTCGTGGAAAAAGTGGAAAGGTAAGGTTAATGTGGTTTATGTATATTTCTACTATATGAGGTTATTATAGAAATAAAGCGGATTAAGGGCAATTAACCATGGTATGATTAGTGTTGAGTAAATCCGAGACCAGAATAAGAGTGTATGGTTAATATGCGTGGGTTTAAGAATTAACCTTAATTTATGAGGGTTGAATAAGATTCCGCTTGAGAGGTTAATTAAGGTTTAGACTATTGAATAGTCTTTGAAACATTTCCACATGAGATTTTATTAAGGGGCCTTAAACCGTAATTAATGAAGGGTTGACTAAGTAGGGAGATTGAAATTCCTGGGATGAATGAGATTATGCATTTCATATGCATAATGTGGGTATTGTCGGCGTAGCCCAGCATCATTTTGGTATCAGAGCAAAATTGTGGTTGAAACATTTGGTATCGGAACAGCAAAAAGAAATCCTGTGTGAAAATTTCTCTGAGAAAATTTAGAACAAAGTTATGTGTTAAGATGTGTATGCACGCAAGAGGAGATCAGATTCTAATCTAACAAACAGTAGGCACACAGGGATAAAGTGTAGCAGAACTTGCAGATGCAAGGAAACAAAGGACAATCCATTCAAAGTGCAGGTGAATGATAGAAGAAGATCATGTAGAGGTCTTGAAGGTGAGGTGATATGTTTTGTTTTAATTTGATTTGAAGATTGGAGAGCATGTGGTCTTTATATTGATATACAAGTAGCAGCATAAGAAGGTGAGAAGATTGCAGCAACCTAGAGCAAGGAGTGCTCAATTGGTTCCAGAGGAAAGAACCAAAGAAATGCTAAAATACTGAGCTCATAGGAGAGAATCTTAGTGAGGCATATGTAGCAAGAAGGAGACTTGTTACTACAGAGGTATTGTTGCAGCTCACAAAGGCAATTCCACAGAGGATGTGGGTAGAATTGCTAAGGGATAAAAGAAGCTGGTAAAAGTTTCTGAATGAAAGTAGAATGTGGCAGAACCTTGAGGAATTTCAACAGAGGTTGGATAAAGAGGACAATTGTGTTCTTAGAAGATGCAGATGAGTTGAAGCCTAGAAGGAGCAGAGAAAAGTGCTCAAAAGAGGTTCTAGAGATAGAGAACCAAGTGCTTGCCAAAAGACCAAGTACAGAGGAAAGCTTGGTGAGGTAAGTGGCAGCAGGGAGGACTTGCTGTTGCAGAGGCTTTAATGCAGCTCATAGTGAATGAGTGAGGAACTCATAGAGATGGAGAAGAAGATGACTACTGATAGTCATAGTGGAGGTTTTGAGGAAGACCATAGTAGAAGAAAAGTGAAGAAAGAGAATGCCAAGGCAAATGGCAAGAGAATGAGTCAAGAGGAAATTGACAAAGAGATTGTTGAGATGAAAGAACAACTCAATGTATTAATGATGATACTTGAGGAAAGCCAAAGACTAGGTTGGGTCTTGAAGAAGAAGCCAGTGAAGTGGCATAAGTTACAGAGAAGGCTACGACAGAAGCAAGTAAAGTGGCTGACAGAAAAACTCAGAGAAGTTGAGTTGGAAATGGAAGTGTCCATTTGTGAAGCAGAACAAGGTGAAGTTTTGGGTGAAGATGAAGACTTGAAGACTGAAACTTCAAGTGAGACCAAAGGGTCACATGATTTTAAATCTGACAATTTGTGTATGTTTGCAGGTGAAACATGTGAAGAAGGACAATTTGCTGATATTGACATAAAGGAAGAAGACAGGCAAAATCTAAATTATGTTCTAAAAGAAGAAGTAGAGAAGGATATCAAGCAATCAAGTGAAGGACTTGATGAGATTGAAGAGAAGACCATTGAAATATTTATGCGTCATGTAAAGGACTTGGAATAGCAGGAGGACTTGGTGATTGAATCATCAAATGAGATCATGAGGTCTTGTGGTTTTACAACTGACAAGTTATGTGTGAATGCAGGTATTGCAGAAGATAAACCATCTTATGGAACTGTCTTGAATGAAGTTGAAATTTGCCAAGCAAAGTATGATGATGACTGTCTTTCAAATGAAGATCAAGTTGAGTTATTACAGCAGAAGGAGTTCATAAATTCCTTGCTTAGTAGAAGAAATATCTTCAATAGAGATGAGACAGTTATGTCTTATGATAAGGAATTTGCTATTGATGAGGACAAAGAGGAATTGATTTTCTTAAATGGCCAAAGGGAGAGTTATGGACAGACAAGAAGTTATACTTGTGACAAAGAAGAAGATAGTGGGGATTGTACAGAGCTTTTAGGAGAAATTCCAAGTGAGATGGCAAATTTATGGCATGAGTTGTCTTTTGGAGAAAAGGCTAGAAAACCAAAAAGTAAGTGTTCAGGTTGTAAAATCAGACCTGAATGAGAATGAAGAAGTTCACTACAGTGGACAAGGACAAGAATACATCATTGAAATAGATGGTGTGTAGGAGAGACTAGTTGATAGTCTCATGAATTCTGTTGAGAAATCAAATCAGTGTACTAATGTGCTGACAGAGGAGGAGAAATCAGAGCAGCGTACTGAAGTGTTGCCAAAGGAAGGAGAGGCATTGAGGCCTTATGTTTTTTATTTTAATAATTGTTTTGTGAGTGCAGGTTTATTTGCAGATCCTAGAGAAAATTTGGCACAGATGAGAAGCCAAATAAAAATGAAAGAGGAAGATTCTGTGGAAGTATTTAATGCATGGAACAGAGATGTTCAATTGCTAGAGAGAATGTTGGACAGTCAGGATTCAATACAGAAAGAGATGATCATGAAAGAGGGTAAGGATGAAAGGGAGGCAGAACAAGTAAAAATAAGCGAAGAAAAAGTAAGAGTAGGAAAAAGAGTAAGTGATAGAATTTAACAACTTCAAAGAGAAGAACAACAGTTTGAAGAGTTAGTAGACAGCAACAACAACCTGAAACAAAGAGAAAGAGGTAACAGTAAGTGGCAGAGTATGGACCAGCCCAAGGATGTGTTGGAAATGGAGATTGAAGAATTATGGCAGTTGATATTGAAACAGTCCATATGGAGAAGAATGACAGCAGGAAGGATGATCAATTAGAACTTGAACTTGATTGACAAGGAAAGGAAGATGAAACAGAAGACAACAGACATACAGCAGCAACAAAGGTGCAGAGCATTCAGACGACTACAAACTAAAGTTTGGGACCCTGGAGGTTTTCTATCAACATCTGAAGGCACATTATCAGGAGATCATGAACATTTTCTACTTTGGGAGTCTGATGCGGAAGCATTCAGCTCAACAATATCATTGTATTTTAGTAAACACAGGGGGGTCTTGTGTTTTAAGGAAGTTGGTTTCCTAAGTGTTGAATTAATGTAATTACTTATGTTCTGAGTGATTCTAATGAAAATAGGAATTAATTAAGTATTGTGAAGCATATGGTAAATGTTCTCGAATGAAGGGGAACATGAGAGAATTAGGATAGTTGAGAGATTGAGAGATTTGAGAATTAATTGCAAATCTTAGATTAGGAGTTAGTTCATGATTTTGTGGATTAGAGAGGATCCTTAGACATAAGAGGAGATTTAAGGATTTTGTTGAGAATTTTATGGATCTAAACCAGAAATTGATTATAGAATCCTTTTGTATAAATGTAAGCCTAAAAGGCATAGTGAGGGGTTAGATAGTAAGCTGGTTAGGTAGTTAGTCAAGTCAAGTTAGTTAGTTAGGGAGTTAGAGTGTGAAGAAGTTGACTCTAAGCCTACGGGCAGATTGTGAAACAGAGGCCACTGATATTGGAAATCAGGCCTGAGGGAAGAAACTGTGTAAATACCTGTTTATTAATACAAACAACTCGATTATGAGTTTATGGTGTGCATGGAGTTATGAGTTTTATGTAATTAGTGTAATTCTGCATAGTATATGTATGCAGGTGAGGTTTGAGCAAAATAGAGAGAAGAAGGGGAGTATGTAGGATCGGGGTTTGACCGATGAATCCATTCAAAGGATCTAAGTGAAATGCAAGAATGGCAGTGAATAAGAATACACAGAGTAAGCTCAGGAGGAAGTTGTGATGCAGAACAACTAAAGACCAGAACCCTAGAAGAAACCCGAAACCACAAGAACACTAAGAAATGGCCTAAACGTGAAGTAGGCAGAAAAGAACGAGAACCGTCAGATCATTTAGATCGACGGATATGAATGGCAGGTTAAAATGGAGGAGGAATAGACTGTGGGGAATAAGAGTGTATGGATGTCTTGATCATGGTCGAAGGCCCGCACTTAATCACAACCATCGATCTAAATTTCAAACGCTTATGTCGAAGTCAATTATGGGGGTTGAGCTGTTTGGTAATCCGTGTGCTAGTTGAGCTATTTGGTAATCGGTGTGCTAGTTGAGCTGTTTGGTAATCTGCATTCTAGTCAAAGGGACCCGAACTTTTATAGATTAAGGATTTAAAATCCTTATTGGCTCCGTAAGGGTGGTTAAGTGTCGCGCAAGTTCCCTGGCTGATATCATTGTGAACCATTGGATCCAGCACGCTTTGATCAATGACGTAGAGTGGAGCGCCTGTGCAAAAAGGGAAAGTCAACGTGGGACCAGTTGTTGTTCAATTGCTGAGTGGACCCGAGGAGTTTATCGACGCGAGTTAAAGTTATTTGAGTTCCAGAGGACGAGCGGAGACCATGCGACAACCGTTGATCTGATGGAATGAAATCGATGGTGGAGATTGAACCGATAAAGGTGGGCCTCGAAAAATGTGTTAAGGTCGTGGAAAAAGTGGAAAGGTAAGGTTAATGCGGTTTATGTATATTTCTATTATATGAGGTTATTATAGAAATAAAGCGGATTAAGGGCAATTAACCATGGTATGATTAGTGTTGAGTAAATCCGAGACCAAAATAAGAGTGTATGGTTAATATGCGTGGGTTTAAGAATCAACCTTAATTTAGGAGGGTTGAATAAGATTCTACTGGGGAGGTTAATTTAGGTTTAGACTATTGAATAATCTTTGAAACATTTCCGCATGAGATTTTATTAAGGGGCCTTAAACCGTAATTAATGAAGGGTTGACTAGGCAGGGAGATTGAAATTCCTAGGATGAGAGAGATTATGCATTTTATATGCATACTATGGGTATTATCGGCTTAGCCCAACATCATTTTGGTATCAGAGCAGAATTGTGGTTGAAACATTTGGTATCAGAACAACACAAAGAAATCCTGTGTGAAAATTTGTTTGAGAAAATTTAGAACAGAGTTGTGTGTTAAAATGTGTATGGAGGCAAGAGGAGATCAGATTCTAATCTGACAAGCAGTAGGCACACAGGGATAAAGTGTAGCAGAACTTGCAGATGCAAGGAAACAGAGGACAATCCATTCAAAGTGCAGGTGAATGGTAGAACAAGATCATGCAGAGGTCTTGAAGGTGAGATGATATGTTTTGTTTTAATTTGATTTGAAGATTGGAGAGTGTGTGGTCTTTATATTGATGTACAGTTAGCAGCATAAGAAGGTGAGAAGATTGCAGCAACCTAGAGCAAGGAGTGCTCAATTGGTTCCAGAGGAAAGAACTAGAGAAATGCTAAAAGACTGAGCTCAGAGGAGAGAAGCTTAGTGAGGCATATGTAGCAAGAAGGAGACTTGTTACTACAGAGGTATTGTTGCAGCTCACAAAGGCAATTCCACAAAGGATGTGGGTAGAATTGCTAAGGGATAAAAGAAGCTAGTAAAAGTTTATGAATGAAAGCAGAATGTGGCAAAACCTTGAGGAATTTCAACAGAGGTTGGATAAAGAGGACAATTGTGTTCTTAGAAGATGCAGATGAGTTGAAGCCTAGAAGCAGCAGAGAAAAGTGCTCAAAAGAGGTTCCAGAGATAAAGAACCAAGTGCTTGCCAAAAGACCAAGTATAGAGGAATGATTGGTGAGGTAAGTGGTAGCAGGGAGGACTTGCTGTTGCAGAGGCTTTAATGCAGCTCATAGTTAATGAGTGAGGAACTCATAGAGATGGAGAAGAAGATGACTACTGATAGTCATAGTGGAGGTTCTAAGGAAGACCACAACAGAAGGAAAGTGAAGAAAGAGAATGCCAGGCAAATGGCAAGAGAATGAGTCAAGAGGTAATTGACAAAGAGATTGTTGAGATGAAAGAACAACTCAATGTATTAATGATGATACTTGAGGAAAGCCAAAGACTAGGTTGGGTCTTGAAGAAGAAGCCAGTGAAGTGGCATAAGTTACAGAGAAGGCTACGACAGAAGCAGGTAAAGTGGCTGACAAAAAAACTCAAAGAAGCTGAGTTGGAAATGGAAGTGTCCATTTGTGAAGCAGAATCGGGGGAAGTTTTGGGTGAAGATGAAGACTTGAAGACTAAAACTTCAAGTGAGACCAAAGGGTCACATGATTTTAAATCTGATAATTTGTGTATGTTTGCAGGTGAAACATGTGAAGAAGGACAATTTGTTAATATTGACATAAAGGAAGAATATAGGCAGAATCTAAATTCTGTTATGAAAGAAGAAGTAGAGAAGGATATCAAGCAATCAAGTGAAGGACTTGATGAGATTGAAGAGAAGACCATTGAAATATTTCTGCGTCATGTAAAGGACTTGGAATAGCAGGAGGACTTGGTGATTGAATCATCAAACGAGATCATGAGGTCTTGTGGTTTTAAAACTGACAAGTTATGTGTGATTGCAAGTATTGCAGAAGATAAACCATCTTATGGAACTGTCTTGAATGAAGTTGAAATTTGCCAAGCAAAGTATGATGATGACTGTCTTTCAAATGAAGATCAAGTTGAGTTATTACAGCAGAAGGAGTTCATAAATTCCTTGCTTACTAGAAGAAATATCTTCAGTAGAGATGAGACAGTTATGTCTTATGATAAGGAATTTGCTATTGATGAGGACAAAGAGGAATTGATTTTCTTAAATGGCCAAAGGGAGAGTGATGGACAGACATCTAAAACTATCACAGAGATGGAGGATCAGAATGAAGAAGTAGTGTCAACAAGAAGTTATACTTGTGACAAAGAAGAAGATAGTGGAGATTGTACATAGCTTTTAGGAGAAATTCCAAGTGAGATGGCAAATTTATGGCATGAGTTAAGTCTTTTGGAGAAAAAGGCTAGAAAACCAAAAAGTAAGTGTTCAGGTTGTAAAATCAGATCTGAATGAGAGTGAAGAAGTTCACTACAATGGACAAGGACAGGAATACATCATTGAAACAGATGGTGTGGAGAAGAGACTAGTTGACAGTCTCGTGAATTCTGTTGAGAACTCAAATCAACATACTGATGTGCTGACAGAGGAGGAGAACTCAGAGCAGCATAATGAAGTGTTGCCAAAGGAAGAAGGGGCACTGAGGCCTTATGTTTTTTATTTTAATAATTGTTTTGTGAGTGCAGATTTAGTTGCAGATGCTAGAGAAAATTTGGCACAGATGAGAAGCCAAATAAAAATGAAAGAGGAAGATTATGTGGAAGTATTTAATCCATGGAACAGAGATGTTCAATTGCTAGAGAGAATGCTGGACAGTCAGGATTCAATACAGAAAGAGATGATCATGAAAGAGGGTAAGGATGAAAGGGAGGTAGAACAAGTAAAAATAAGCGAAGAAAAAGTAAGAGTAGGAAAAAGAGTAAGTGATAGAATTCGACAACTTCAAAGAGAAGAACAACAGTTTGAAGAGTTAGTAGAACCCAGCCACAACCTGAAACAAAGAGAAAGAGGCAACAGTAAGTGGCAGAGTATGCACCAGCCCAAGGATGTGTTGGAAATGGAGATTGAAGAATTATGGCAGTTGATGATGAAATAGTCCATATGGAGAAGAATGATAGCAGGAAGGATGATCAATCAGAACTTGAACCTGATTGACAAGGAGAGGAAGATGAAACAGAAGACATCAGACATACAACAACAACAAAGGTGCAGAGCATTCAGACAACTACAGACTAAAGTTTGGGACCCTGGAGGTTTCTATCAACATATGAAGGCACATGATCAGGAGATCATGAACATTTTCTACTTTGGGAGTCTGATATAGGAGCATTCAGCTCAAAAATATCATTGTATTTTAGTAGACATAGGGGGTCTTGTGTTTTAAGGAAGTTGGTTTCCTAAGTGTTGAATTAATGTAATTACTTAGGTTTTGAGTGATTTTAACAAAAATAGGAATTAATTAAGTATTGCAAAGCATATGGTAAATGTTCTCGAATGAAGGGGAACATGAGAGAATCAGGATAGTTGAGAGATTTGAGAATTAATTGCAAATCTTAGATTAGGAGTTAGTTCATGATTTTGTGGATTAGAGAGGATCCTTAGAGATAAGGAGGATATTTTAGGATTTTGTTGAGAAGTTTATGGATTTATACTAGAAATTGATTATAGAATCCTTTGTATAAATGTAAGCCTAAAAGGCATAGTCAAGGGTTAGATAGTTAGCTAGTTAGGTAGTTAGTCAAGTCAAGTTAGTTAGTTAGGGAGTTAGAGTGTGAAGAAGTTAACTATAAGCCTACGGGCAGATTGTGAAACTGAGGCCACTGATATTGGAAATCAGGGCCGAGGGAAGAAACTGTGTAAATACCTGTTTATTAATACAAACAACTCGATTCTGAGTTTATGGTGTGCATGGAGTTATGAGTTTTATGTAATTAGTGTAATTTTGCATAGTATATGTATGCAGGTGAGGTTCGAGCAGAATAGAGAGAAGAAGGGGCGTTGTCAGGCGGAAAGAGTCGATTGTGCGGACACAACCAACCTCCCTAGGAGCCTAAGACTCTCTAGTGACAAACAAGACAAACAAGAGCAATCCTTCTCTAAACATGCATTTACTATACGGGAAATCAAGTGTTTAGATCCTACCTGTAATCCAACGTTGTTGTAGCAGTCCAGCTCCGCTGATCCGGATGAGCTCCTCCTTCACTTTGAAACCTGCATACACTAACAATCAAACGATTAAATAGCACTTGATAATCTCATAGAATAAAACATATTTAACACATAGACCAAGGAGTACATGAAACAACTCATAAATAAAAAGTTATTGAGAAGAATGGACTCATTTGCATTAATAGGTAACAAAAGGAACAAATACAACCTGAGCCTTGGTGTTGTGCAAGTCCCTCCCAGGGTCCATCAAGAGTTCTCCTTTACTTTGACAAAGCTCACCCACTTCCAAATAGAACAAGCAAAGATGGCAATCTCTCCTCACAAGCTTCTAAATGGGAGTCCTAATTCCTGCAACATTTACCCTTAGAAATGTATAGCTTTCAACCTCCTCTCCTTCTGGCCCAATGCCTGTATTTATAGTGCTCAAGAGGAAGTTAATCAGGTCCACCATCAATGGGATAATCCCCTCTTTGGATGGGATAGCTCCCTTATTGATGGGATAAGTTCCTCTTTGGTAGGAGTGCATGAACCATCTGGAGGCGCTCAATACACGTCGAACAACCTTCTAGAATGCTCTAGAAATGACCACAAGTGACTTTTTAAAGATGAAACTTGCGCATTTTAACCTTTACAGGGGGACGCACCTGCCCCTTTACATACAGAGCGTCCAAAGACGCAGCTTTTGTGAACATTGGGTGCGTCCCCGCAGGTAAGGTTGAGAGAACCTGCGTCCCCAGAGATAAATACATTTATAAAAGACTTTCTCTCTTTTTGGAGTTTGACATGGAGAGCAGAGGCATAAGACTTGCCTAAGAGGATAGCATGACTGTTGATTGAGCCATACTAACTGTAAATAGTCATGGTGACATTTTTTAGTGTAACAGATTGCCCCCTAAAGTGCGAAGTCTGTAATAGATTAGGTTTTTGTATTATCTAGGAAGGGTGAAGCGCTTTATCATTTCAAGGATTATCTCGTGGAGAGCCTGGTCAGAACCTGCAATTTTCAACACAAAATACATGTATAAGATTATATCATCATTGAGGTAGGCATTCCCATACTCAGATTAAAACTTTAACTAACAGACTAACTACTCTGATACAAGAATGATTTTGCAGTACATCATAATCATAGACTTTTGTAGACACAGTATGGGCGCAACCATCTGTTTATGATGAGTCTACTTAGATAATGAATACAAAACTCCTCGCAGCCTGGATGGTGGAAACTAGATCCAGGGTCTTCATTTCTACTTCCCGAATTGGTACGATTCTAGCCATGTGAATAAATGAGTTGATGTCGAACATGGTAGAAACCACTTGATTACCAGTCGATGATGTAAACTGTTAACAAGCGTGAGAGAGACCACCAGTAATGTCAATGGTTCTCAAAGTACCCAGTACAATCCATGAGATGTGAATGCATGAGTTGATGTCGAACATTTCACGGAATCCTTTGATCGAAAGTCAATGATGTAAACTGACGTCAAAGGCGAGAAACCTGCCATTGATGCATGCAAACTTCAAGGTACTGACGATTTCTAAGTCATCTCTCTAGATAATGTGCTGATGTCGATAGAAAGCGACCCGTTGCAGGCAAGCCCGCAACACGAAATCATTGTTCAAGTTGAAGAAATGTTGCTGTAAGGACTGACTCAGGGATGGTCAAACGGATGACAAGTATTTTGCAGATGAAAGTTTTGCTTGCAGACCTCTTGAACACATAACGACACGAAGATGGCTTGGTGATGAATAACTCAAAGTTAATCCCCGGAACCCGGTTAAAGACTTTCAAAGTGGTTTGATCAACTGTGAGGTAAAGGATTTCCCAACCCAGGTGAATGAAAAGTGTCGTGTTCAAGAGTGGTAATAAAGTTTCTTCTGAGACAAAAGATAACAAACAGGTTCATTCTTCTCTCTTTTCCCCCACCATTTCTAGCAAGTACCTCTTTATTTTTAACAAGCTTGAGGAGGATAACATATGCTTGATTATAAGCTCATCCTTCGGATGAGTCCATCCTAGTTTTGATTCGAACCCTAGGAAGGAGTGGTTCATTCCCGTTTGTAATTGAACAGGTCCTTTACTGTGAAATGTTTAACGAGCCCAGTATAGGAGAAACTCGGTGTTTTTCAATTTTAGAGAGTCTGAAAAACTTAAGAAGACTCCAAGTTGAACTTTTTCGTAGATTTGTGTCCCTCAAGCCCGAAAAAGTATAAAATAATACCTAGGGGAACCGCTTGATCTTGCGACCAAGGAGTACTTTCATAATTAGTGCCACTGACCTGAAAAGTAAAAAGCGATCAAGGGCACGTCGTTTTATTTCCGTATCGAGTTTGAAACGACAAAAACCCGGCAATCTTTTCCTGATTTTACGGTCAGAAAAGAGCTATAAGGGGACCGTCTTTTAATTCCGTTTTAACGAGTGTAAAAGAAACGCTCGGCAATCTTTTCATTTTTTAGGAGTCAGAAAAGGGCTTAAAAGATGACTCTGATATTTTGGTTTGTGAAAAATGACAATTTTCCCTCTAAATCCCTTTGTCCTGCACAAAAACGACACATTACTCATACCTGTTTAAGATAGGTAAAAATACATCGAAAAACATCCTTCCATGGTGAAAAATGAACAAATTCATCCAAAAAACCTATAAAAAGACTTTTTACCATGTCATTTTTACCATTTTACTGTTGAGGTTGAAAAAAGGGCTTTTGGCAAGAAACTTCCCGTAGTCGCTGCGGAAAATCCGACCGTCAGAATCGAACGCCGTCTCTTCCAGGTATTTTACAACATCCTACTCTTCAATTTCATCCGATTAAAATTGTATTTTAGGTTTTAGTTTTGTTTTTTGGGGGGTTTAGGTTTCAAAATGCGCTCTGCGGTGGACGCAGGTGCCCTTCGGGTGACCTGCGTCCCCCGACTTTTTCCTATACAGGAAAATGGTCGGGGGACGCAGCCCACCTTCAGGCCAGCTGCGTCCCGACGCCCTGTGTTCTAAACGTGGGGTGCGTCCTCCGTGGAATGCGGAATTTGAAACCCCAATCCTCACAAATAACCATTCAAATTTCCCCAAATTAATTCTAATCATTGTTTCTTGGTGTGTAGGGCACTCACCATGTTGGATTGGAGAGAAAGAGAGCACGAGGACGTTGATTTAGCTGCAATTGAACATCAACCTTCCATTGATGCCCTAAAAGCATGCGGGTTATATAAATACTGGGCCATACCAGGCATGAGGGCTCAGGTAAGATTCTTAGAATGGCTGGTTGAGAGATGGAACGTTCAAGAACAATGCTTTTACATCGGAGGGCACCAGCTCGAGATAGAGCCCTCTGATATATACTTTCTCACTGGCTTGCCGAATAGAGGTGAGCAACTCAATCTAGCCGGGACTAGGCCGGGTGGCCAATCCCTTGCTAGTCTCCAGGCAGATTGGTGCACACCCAATGCACACCATGCGAAAGGCGTGGAAATCAAACACATCTCTCTGCGTGAACTCAAAGTTATAGTTTTCACGGTTACCAGAATTTGCGGCGCAGCCGCTTTACATATTGCTTCCGGGTCCCAAATGCGGATGGCGATTGACTGTTACCAAGGCACCATTTTCAACTGGTGTGATGCTGTGTCGGCTAATATGAAGAGCCAACTGACTAAGGCAAAGAACGGACGACTGAAAACCTTTGGATATGGGCCTTTAGTCGTGAGCTTTGCCTTAGAGAGAGTTCCGATGCTGATCCCTCAGCAACTCACTGTTGATATCTTGGGTCCTCGGGAGCCAAAGCTGGTACGATGGGTTGCGGTGATGGCCCGGCATCCTGACGAGGGCGCGGCGGTTGTTCGATTCACTGATAGTTATTTTCACTGGTTAGAGGACCAGGTTTTTTCGATCCAGGACTTTCCGTATGCCGGAGTAGATTTTCGAGGTGATCCGGACACGGTTCTTCCACAGGGAGAACAATGGGATGACAGAGGTACTTTATTTTTCACAAGTTTTCAAATTATGTATTTTTTTTTGTTTTTTATATATATCGTCTCAAAACTGACAGTAAAAATTTTCAAAATGCAGATGTTGGTCCACAGCGCCCAGCCAACCTCCGGCCTTTTGAGAGGAGACATCCAGTTGCACCGGTACCGGCCCCACAGGACGCGGCTGCAGAGACACTAGCTGAGTTGGAGCATGATCTAGAGCGTCTGACGGCGGATATGCCTGAGACTACCATGGATGATATTCCTATCAGACTTCAGCGCTATGTAGTCGCTGTCCCTGGACCGTTTAGGAGATTTTTGCGTAAGGTAGCCCGTGCAGTGGTGTCGTATAGGGAGCACCACCAGTGATTGGCTAGTCACTTTGTAGACACATGTGACATTTTTGACTTTTTGTACTTTATCATTTTTGCTGATCATAAGGTGTTTTTCAACCTATGATCGAAGACGATGTATATTTTTTGACACACTCCTATCTATATATATATCACTATTACCGGCTTATCTTGTTTAACATATGTGATGAAATGTTTTTAAATTTACTTGCATGATTATCGTAAATGTCTGTCCAACATTCGAGAAGCAATTGCATCTGCTAATGTATTTAAAGACCTTGGAATATGCTGATATTCAATGTAATCAAATTCACGTTCCAAGAGACGCACTCTCAAAAACAACCTTAATAACACAGGATTTCTAATGGCATATACTCTATTAAGCTGTAATACAACAAGTTCAGAATCTAACCTCACTATCAAACGTCGAATTCCAAATGAAATAGATTCGGATAATAATTCAACCACTGCACTGTATTCTGCAATGTTGTTCGTTGTTTGACCGAGGCTTACCCCATGCATAGAAACTAACTCGTCAGAGGGCGAATAGATAACCCAAGCTGCGGAAGAGATATTCCGTGTACTACGACAAGCACCATCAGCAAATCCAATGTATGTTTGGAGAGGCGTCGACATCTGCAATATCAAGAGTAAAACCAAGATAAGCCAGAATAACGACGAAAAACACACTCTCTAAGCTAAGCACACTGACTAACTAACAAACATACTAGCTAGAAAGAAAACCTAATCTAACTAAAAATTCTCCATACCCACCATTTAAGCATAATACCTCTTTAGGTAAAGTCCATTTCTGGGTTTACCCAAAGAGTCCCCATCAAAATCAACCAGCTCATAAGCCCCTTTTGCTAGCTTTCGCTTTACAATGTAGGGTCCATGCCACATAGGAACGAATTTTCCAGCACCTAGCTTATCGTTAGCTTGATCATATAATAGCACTAGGTCTCCCTCCGAAAAACTTCGAGGGGTCACATTTCTATCATACTGAGCTTTCATTCGCTTCGCGTGAGTCTCGATTGCCAATGTAGCGTCACGTCGAGTCTCATCTAATTTAGCTAAGTACAATAAACGTTTCTCCTCTTCGGAAGTAGCTGGAAGTAATTCGACAGCCATTTGAAGTGATGGGATTTCGCATTCAATGGGTAACACAGCTTCCAAGCCATAAACTAGCTGGAAAGGAGTGAACCCTGTTGAATTTTTCACTGAGGTTCGGTATGCCCATAGCGCTGAAAATAACATGTTGTGCCAATTCGACCGATGAATACCAATGGTTCGTCGGATCATGATAACCAGAACTTTGTTGATAGACTCAACCAAACCGTTGGCTTGCGGATAATAAGGAGTAGAGCTATCGTGGCGCAAACCAAGCTGGCTTGTAAGCTCAGTCATCATGATGTTTCGAAAATGGCTCCCATGGTCAGTAATGATTGCTTGTGGGACACCAAACCTAGTTATAATATGATTGAATACGAAAACTGCAGCTGTTTTGCCGCTTGCGTCGAATGTAGGCATCGCCTCGGCCCATTTAGTAAAATAATCAACCGCGAGGATGATATACGCATGCCCCCCGGCCGAGTGAGGGTTACAAGTAATAAAGTCGATACCCCATTTGGCGAATGGACCAACGGCAATTATAGGGTGGAGAGGAGCAGGTGGTGCGCGCATCTTGCGATCAAACACTTGACAGTTGTGGCACTTCCGGACTGCAATGATACAATCTTTAAACATAGACGGCCAGAAATAGCCAGCGCGCAACACCTTCTGAGCTGTGGCATACCCAGACATATGACCGCCACATGCTCCAGAGTGACAATCATTCAAAACCTTCTCAGCCTCTTCATGAGTTAAACAACGTCGAAAAACTAAGTCTGCCCCCCGGCGATAAAGTGTATCTCCAATAATTTTGTATTGCTGGGATTGAAACCGAATTTTTCGACGTTCCGCTTTGGAAGCTTCAGGCCGAAAGGTTTGGGTTTGGAGATAGATGATTATATCTCCGTACCACGGATCTACAGTACTGATAAGAAACAAAGATTCGTCCGCAATGGACTTCTCTGCCACAGTCTCTGTGTCAGCACACGGGAAATCACACATCAATTCCGCAAAAACTAAGGATTTCTTAGACTTGGACTTCTCGAACTCCAAGTCGAACTCTTGCAGGATAACGATCCATTTAGAGTACTTGCCCCCTAGCAGTTGTTTTGTCAAAATATAAATCATAGGGTTGCAATCCGAAATAACTGTAGTTTTACGGAGAAGAATGTAGTGACGAAAACGCTGGACAGCTTGAACGGCTGCCAGGGCCAATTTCTCCACATGCGAATATTTTAACTCAGTGGGATTTAAGGTCCTACTAAGATAATATATCACATGTTCCGCTCCGAATTCATCTTCTTGAACTAACACCATTCCAATGGTGGAATGCAAAGCTGCGAGGTATAAGAAGTAGTCCTGGTTGTAGTTGGGAGGATGCAACAACGGTGCATGGGTCAACGCGTGTTTTAGTGCATCAAAAGATTGTTGGGCAATCTCGTCCCAAAAGAATTGTGCGTTCTGTTTCAACAAACTCGAAGGAGGAGGCAATTTGATGATAGCTTCGACCTTCGAGGGATCGACGCGAATGCCGGCTCTTGAAACAACAAATCCCAGCAATCGACCTGTTTCTATACAGAAAACACACTTGTGGGGATTCAACCGAATTCGATAATGCCTACACCTCATAAAGATTGCTCGTAGGTGGACAAGGTGATCAGCTCGATGTAAGGAATGAGCAGGCAAATCATCGAGGTACGGTTGCACAATGTGCTTGATGTCATGAAATGCGTAAGACATCGCCCGTTGAAAAGTGGCCCCGACATTCTTAAGCCCAAAGGGTAATTTGCAATAAGCAAATGTCCCCCATGGACAAATGAATGCCGTTTTTGGTTGGTCGGCAGGTAGAATATTGATTTGATTATAGCCCGAAAAACCATCCATAAAGGAAAACATTTCACTTCCGGCACAATCATCAATAATTTGATCGATATAAGGCGTAGGATAGTTGTCTTTTGGACAAGCTCGATTTATATCCCTATAGTCGATACAGATTCTTATTGTTCCTTGTTTCTTGTTGACTGGAACAATATTCGATACCCAATCCGTTAACGGGATCGGATATATGAAACCTGCTTTCAACAGCTTTTCGACTTCTGCTTTAATCGCAGCCGCTTTTCGAGGGTGAATCTGACGCAACCGTTGCCGGACGGGTTTAGCGTCCGGGTAGGTCTTTATTTCATGAACAACAATGGCAGGATCGATTCCTGGCATTTCCTCGTAAGACCAGGCAAACACATCACAGAATTCTTGGAATAGGGCCTTGTAAGTTTGGATTTCATCTTCTGTACATGCGGCACCTATATGAATGTTTTCCTCAATTCCGGGCTTCACTGAAATATCAATGGGAATAGTACGAGAAATATTCCCTAAATTCAACTCTGAATCAGAATGTTTCGTTGGATCCTGAGCGTCTTTGACATATTCAGCGGTAAAGATAGATGAAAAATCATTTTCAAAAGCATCATCCTTAGGTAAAAACGAAGATCTGTGATGGAGATCTTCCCATGGTAGATCGTCTACACTTAGGATTTCGCGAAGTTGCTCGTCAGATGACACGACTTCGGGAAACGCTATCCGTTCTAAGGTTGAGGTGAAAAGTGATTCTTCACTGACCACATTCATTTGGTCGATTTCGGTTGAACGCGAGTCGGTAAAAGACATGACAGCTTCATAAGCAATTTCATATGGACTCAAAGGCATAGCATCACCGAATGAGTCTATCTCAGATTCAGATGGGACAATCCAAGGATCATCATAAATAATGTTTTCTGATGTAATCATATGAATTGTTGCAAATGAAGGATCTACGCTGAGTGGAGGGAGAGGAAAAGTTCCCAGTAAACCGGAATCTTTAACTAAACCTACGCCAACGTCCCTATAAGGGATTGTCGTCTTACCGACATGCTGGATACTCTCTGAAGAGGCTGGGTCGGATGAAAAGTATGTCAGCTGATCAATAGTCACGATCTTACCGTTATGTGGAAACTTAATTACTCTGAAGACCGATGAAACGACCGCTGTCATAGCATATGACCAACTTCGACCCAAAAGAAGGTTGTAGTCTAGAGGGGCATCAACCACCTCCACATCCAGACTAACGGTTTTACCTTCTACCCCTATAGGCAATTCCTGTAGAATACCAAACGGACGGAACCCACGGCCATCAAAGGCCTTAAGGATGGTGGGGGATTGGTTCAACGAAGGAGAACCAAGAGATCTCCAACATTGAATCGACATAATACACGTAGAAGCTCCCTCATCAATCACAGTCCTATGAATAGGCCTGTTTTTTACTATCACTGGAATTTGGAAAGCCATTTGATGGGGGAGACGCGGTGTACTATTTTCTAGATCGAAGATTATTAGATTCGGGTCCTGAACATCAACAGCTCCGATAGCCGACAAAAGTAATTTTCGTTGTGCTGGGCATGATTGCAGCACTTCTAACGCCGACATTGCTGAGGGTGAAACAGCTAAGTCCTCAACAATGTTGTAATTCTGGGCTGCTCTCGCATGTGGATTGAAAGCAGACCTTCGAAGTACACCCTTGGCGGGCGGTTTAATTACTAAGTCCGGGTTAGGTTTTTCGATCTGTAGTGGATCGGAACCAGGAGCTGAGGTTGATGGGTTAGAGTGAGAAGATTCTGCTTCCTTACCATCAACAGGAGCCTTACTACCATAATCTTGCGATCGAGTCGCAATCCTCACATGAGACATCATCAAAATGGGTTCTTCACTGGCATTCGAGGAAGAACCTATCATCTTATTCTCCTGCTCCGGGAATGGATTTTTTAACACAGCAGGAGTGGGAGAACCTTTGACTATTTTCACAACCTCGGCCCGATGAGGGCAATCTCTCGTAAAATGATCCTCTTCACAAATAAGACAAGGATATCGAGGTTTGCGCTTTTCGTCATTGGTTTCCGACTTTTCCGTTTTCTCCTTCGGAGCCTTGTCTGCTTTAGCCTTCTTCTTTCCTTTCTTCTTTCCGCCGTTTTTTGATTTGGCCGTAGATGACTCTACAGCGTGAATATCGGCGGTAAGTTCAGGAGAAGACTCTCCTGTCGGGGAATCAGGCAAAGTGATAATAGGAGTAGTGGAAGCCTTGGAAGACTTCTTCTTGCTCTTTGTATTCACGATACCAATCATACCATCAGCGGCATGAGATCCCGAAGGAGCAGCAGCGATTTGATTCGACTTTGGAAGATCCGGAATCTTCTCGTGTAACGTACCCGACTGAGTGTAAACTAAGTCAAGGTATTGCGCCTGAGCAATGACTTGCTCCTCAGTAACTACTCCGGCCTTAGCTACATCTTCAGTAATCTTCGGTAATAATGATTTAACAAACCATTCAGCTAAGATTTGGTCCGGGATAAAAACTTTCACTAGCCTTCTTCGACGTCTCCACTCATGAATGTGATCAGAAATATACGTGGACGTTGATTGTTTTAGTGAAGTTAATAACTCCGTGCCGTTATCGTATCTGACCGGCAACTGAAAGTGAGTTAAGAACGAGGTAGCTAACTGGCTAAAATTGTAAAAAGAGGCCCGTGGTAACTCAATGTACCACTTGGTCGCGAGACCAATGAGTGTACGCTGGAAAAGACGTAAGCGGATCGAATCATCCGAGATAGAATTTGAAGCACACCAGAGGTGGTAAGTCATCACGTGATTGGACGGATCCTCTCCAGACTTACCTTCGAACTTGGGTATATCACTGGGCAACTTATTTGGCATTGGCGGCCAGAACTGAAGATATTGAATTGGATCGTTCGTTAGGCGCGTCAAGTCTGGTAAATCCAAAGTTGCGATAAACGGTAACTGCTGGTTAGGATCTCTAAAACTCTGGGTCACAATACCAGCCCCAGGAGGAGGATATCCAGGATAACTAGGAACAGGAGTCGCATTTGGGATATTATATCCTCCTGGAAAACCAGGATTAACCGGACCGTACTGGGGTTGTTGAGGTTGTTGATAAGTGTACCCAGGATACGGTTGATACTGGTAAACCGGCTGTTGGACAGCTTGCCCATGTTGGTACTGTCCCTGGTACGGAGGTTGAACAAATTGAGGTTGAGTAGTGACAACCGTACTTATACCAGGCTGACCTACAGGCATCTGGACCGTGGTTTGAATCGTAGATCCAGACAACGGTAAAGATGTCTGAGGAGTGGTCACAGGGACAGTAGAAACTGGAGCCGTCGATACTCCAGAAGTAAGTATGGTAGATGTGGCGGTAGTTGCAGCAGCCGTTTGAGATGGAGTACTAGGTGCGATTGGCGGCTGAGTAACTACTGAAGTTACAGAAGTTTGAACATTTGACTGGACAGGTTGCGGTTGCTGGGGTGGACCAGAAACTACGGGTTGTCCAGCTTGAGGTACCGACTGTATACTTGGCTGCAACACCTGTTGACCCTGTGATGGATCCCACACTAACATTCCAGGGTATTGACCCGTAACAGGTTGAGGATACTGAGATCCATAACCGGATTGAGGATAGGATTGATAATTGTAAGGTGCAGTTCCTATACTTGGAATATATGACTGACCTTGAGGCGGTTGATAACCTTGACTCGAGTATTGACCTTGAGGTTGATAACCTTGAGGTAAATACTGATACTGGGGTTGACCTTGACCTTGAGGTTGGTACCCTTGAGGTTGATACCCTTGGGTATGATACCCTTGGGGTTGATACCCTTGAGGTTGCCATCCTTGAGGTTGCCATCATTGAGGTTGATATTGATACTGAGGTTGACCCTGGGGTACATATTGAGGCTGGGGTTGACCTTGAGGCATGTATTGCACCATAGGTGCATATTGACCTTGAGGTTGCCCCCCAGACACGATTTGTGTACCTTGAGGTTGTCCCCCAGGCGTTAACTGAGGCTGCCCCCCAGGCGGTAATTGGCCACCTTGAGGTTGGGAAACGGGAACTGAACCTGACATCATGTAAATGTCTCCTACACCCAATGGTATATTACCACTGTTTCCAGCTAATAACCCATGATCAACGGGTTGAGGAGATGCCCCCGCAAAGGTACCAGAAAGTGATTGATACCCGGTGGGAACAGAAGGACCTCCGTGTAAGAAAGATTCAGGACTTTGAGTAAACACGAACGACTGACCAGACATATTTACAGGAGTATGAATACCTCCAGGTGGAAAAGGAGTACGAGGTGTAGAAAAACCTAGCCCAAAGTTGTCTAAATAATTGGTTAACGAAAGGTACCAAGTAGTACTTCTAGGAGGACTGTAAAAGATAGATTCACGCTCCCTTAGATCAATAGTAAGTTGATCTTCAAGGTTAGAGACGCCTATTTCTTCCTCTGGAGCAAGTTCTTCGATAGCAATCAAACCAGTAGGAAGATTTTCGGTGATAATTCTTTCTATTCTCGGTGAATCAGGAACACTAGAAGTCGGAGTAACAGGTTCAGATATTTCAGGTTCTTCGCCTGTATCACTAGCAGACGAAAAACTACCAACAAGCTCAGAAACTGTAACAGCTTCGGGATTATAACCTGTCTCTAAACCTTGGTAATCTGAATGGATTACCAAGGAAGATTCTCCTTCTTCAGGTGAACCTACTCTACTGCCACTAGGAGGAGTTACAAGGACCTTTAAACCTTCTAGATTACCTGGGTCGTCTCGAGGAGGTGATCCCCTAAGTCTACGGGATCTTCTCAACAATTCGGCCACAGAAACAACTTCAGGAGACTGGCCCCGAAGTCTACGGGACTGTCTCGGTAATTCCGCCACAGCTAAAAACTTTTAACTACTACACACGAAAACAAAATAAAATTTCAAATCAAACCACCTAAAGTCTCTAAGAACCAAACAAATTTGAATCACACGCCTAAAGAATCTAGGGCGTCAAACCAAGCACAAACAGTAGCCTTCCAGACCGAAAGCGCTAGTTGGTGATGAAGCCCAACATCGCTGGATTCAGTATAGAAGTGGCGGGTGGAACAGTTACCCCGACAACCTGCTTAATGAATAGACTGGACCAAGTTCCTCCACTTTAACCGTCTCGAGTGAAGTGAACCCCCCAGAAAATCCAAGTGAGTCTAGCCGACGTCTGCTCCAGGTACAGTGGGATCTTCCCTCCACCGTCACCTCGGTAGAATCCTAAAGATAATGGTCACTAAGGTTACCAACCGCAACAAATGCACCTGGGGGAACAGTCTAAACTCCGACAGCACGCAAGGGCAGAGTATCAAGCTCAATCCCCTTGCCGGCTCCTTGACAATAATCCAAGGTTTACCGACAAGTGACCCCTGGCTCCTCGACAATGGTTAATCCGAGGTTTAC
The DNA here is from genome assembly GCA_031772625.1 of Pinus tabuliformis. Taxonomy (NCBI): domain Eukaryota; kingdom Viridiplantae; phylum Streptophyta; class Pinopsida; order Pinales; family Pinaceae; genus Pinus; species Pinus tabuliformis. Next base: position 86,263,786 of record CM062804.1, read on the forward strand.
CGTTTGTAATACGTGCGTGTCTGGCGTTGTTCCCAACGAGGGGGGATTGAACCCCTCACTGGTTCGGACACGAGCTCGTGCTTCTCCTTTAAGAGGAGCTTTCCCAGAGTACAAATGAGACAATTGGATTTATTCTATCACAAGATAAGCTACTTGTTTGGTTTTGTTGTCTTGGAGAGTTAATTACTCACCTACTCCAAGACACTAGCCTGATCTAAATTGGTGTTTCAGAGCCCTAGTAAATAAAAATTACTACGTCGATTTTACTTTAAGCGTTAATTTTATGGTTTTTCTTAAAGACAAAAGGTAGCGGAAGTGAAACCAATGGTGTGTAGACTCGACTCAAACCACTACAAAGATGCACCTAAGATGATTTACGCTACTTTTCCTTTTTTCAATGAAATTCTTAACTAAGAGAGTTGAGAGAATGCAAATTTGAGAGAAAACAACTTTCTTAATAAAGACAATCAAAGAAACAATTCTCTTATCTTTTCAAGCATATAATCATGACCACTCTTTACGTGCACGAAAAACTCTTTTTCTTTCAAAACTTTTCAAAGCTACTTGAAACAAAACTTTTCAAAGGAGATGTTTTTGTATTTTCTCTTTTTAATAAAGCATATAAATCTATTGTAACGAAAATCAATCTTAAAAGTTATAAAAACTATGAAAACTTGACTCACAAGCAAATCAAAAAGGAAATTACTCTAAGCAAACCTAACAAGGCAAAAGCTCACAAAGATGATTCTAGGTTGTTTTACTTGACCAAAATCAAATCAAGGACCAGCTAATGCAGAATCAAAAGACTAGTCAAAACAAAACTCAAATCTTTTTGTTCTTTTTGTAAAATGGAATTCAAGACTTAATCAACAAGCACTTCGAAATTTGCCAAAGAGACAACTCAATGGTAAGTTGCTCACACAGGTAGACTTTATGACAGGTCTGACTTCTAAGAATGTTGACAAAACCAGAGAGATCTAAGGCTTGACAACTTCTACCGCCAAAGTCACTACAAGACCTACTCAAAAATCAAACCCTAGGGCTTAAACTTCTATGAAATCCACTAAAACACTCAATGCTATCGAAACAAGTTCAGGTGAAGATCTTTGACAAGAGACTAATGAATCTGGGCAGTAAAAACTAAGAAAAAGCAAAATCTAAGAGAAAAAATGCAAAAAATGGAATTTTCTCAAATTTTAGCAGGGGACGCAGGCAACCCGTTAGAACAGGTGCGGGCCCGCTCTGTGTACACAGTGACAGTGCGTCCAGGGACGCACTGTGCAATGCTCAGAGGGTGCGTCCTACTGGAAAATTCAAGAAAAACTAAAAGGAATCTAACTCTAAGCTAACCCACCCAAAAACAAAGTCACAGAGCCAAAAACCAGAAAAATAAACCAATTTTCTCAGAGCAAAGTTCATACAAAGGAAAAGACTTTCACATTAATGGAGTCCCCAGTGGAGTCGCCAATTTGTCAGGCGGAGAGAGTCGATTGTGCGGACACAACCAACCTCCCTAGGAGCCTAAGACTCTCTAGTGACAAACAAGACAAACAAGAGCAATCCTTCTCTAAACATGCATTTACTATACGGGAAATCAAGTGTTTAGATCCTACCTGTAATCCAACGCTGTTGTAGCAGTCCAGCTCCGCTGATCCGGATGAGCTCCTCCCTCACTTTGAAACCTGCATACACTAACAATCAAACGATTAAATAGCACTTGATAATCTCATAGAATAAAACATATTTAACACATAGACCAAGGAGTACATGAAACAACTCATAAATAACAAGTTATTGAGAAGAATGGACTCATTTGCATTAATAGGTAACAAAAGGAACAAATACAACCTGAGCCTTGGTGTTGTGCAAGTCCCTCCCAGGGTCCATCAAGAGTTCTCCTTTACTTTGACAAAGCTCACCCACTTCCAAATAGAACAAGCAAAGATGGCAATCTCTCCTCACAAGCTTCTAAATGGGAGTCCTAATTCCTGCAGCATTTACCCTTAGAAATGTATAGCTTTCAACCTCCTCTCCTTCTGGCCCAATGCCTGTATTTATAGTGCTCAAGAGGAAGTTAATCAGGTCCACCATCAATGGGATAATCCCCTCTTTGGATGGGATAGCTCCCTTATTGATGGGATAAGTTCCTCTTTGGTAGGAGTGCATGAACCATCTGGAGGCGCTCAATACACGTCGAACAACCTTCTAGAATGCTCTAGAAATGACCACAAGTGACTTTTTAAAGATGAAACTTGCGCATTTTAACCTTTACAGGGGGACGCACCTACCCCTTTACATACAGAGCGTCCAAAGACGCAGCTTTTGTGAACATTGGGTGCGTCCCCGCAGGTAAGGTTGAGAGAACCTGCGTCCCCAGAGATAAATACATTTATAAAAGACTTTCTCTCTTTTTGGAGTTTGACATGGAGAGCAGAGGCATAAGACTTGCCTAAGAGGATAGCATGACTGTTGATTGAGCCATACTAACTGTAAATAGTCATGGTGACATTTTTTAGTGTAACAGGCGTATGTAGGATCGGGGTTTGACCGATGAATCCATTCAAAGGATCTAAGTGAAATGCAAGAATGGCAGTGAATAAGAATACACAGAGTAAGCTCAGGAGGAAGTTGTGATGCAGAACAACTAAAGACCAGAACCCTGGAAGAAACCCGAAACCATAGGAACACTAACAAATGGCCTAAATGCGAAGTAGGCAGAAAAGAACAAGAACTGTTAGATCATTTAGATCGACTGATATGAATGGCAGGATAAAAATGGCGGAGGAATAGACTGCGGGGAATAGGAGTGTATGGATGTCTTGATCATGGTCGAAGGCCCGCACTCAATCACAATTGTCGATCTAAATTTCAAATGCTTATGTCGAAGTCAACTATGGGGGTTGAGCTGTTTGGTAATCCACGTGCTTGTTGAAGGGCCGCAGGTTGTAGGATTTGATGGCCTCCGTTATCCAATGGATATCGGGTTTTAAGATGATCGGACAATAATCTCAAATCTGGACCCGAACTTTTAAAGATTAAGGATTTAAAATCCTTATCGGCTCTGTAAGGGTGGTTAAGTGTAGCGTATGTTCCCTAGCTGATATTGTTGTGAACCATTGGATCCAGCACGCTTTGATCAGTGGCGTAGAGTGGAGCGCCTGTGCAAAAAGGGAAAGTCAACGTGGGACCGGTTGCTATTCAATTGCTGTTCTGTTCAATTGCTAAGCGGACCCGAGACGTTTATCGACGCGAGTTAAAGTTATTTGAGTTCCAGAGGACGAGCAGAGATCACGCGATAGCCATTGATCTGATGGAATGAAATCAATGGTGGAGATTGAATCGATAAAGGTGGGCCTCGAAAAATGTGTTAAGGCTGTGGAAAAAGTGGAAAGGTAAGGTTAATGCGGTTTATGTATATTTCTATTATATGAGGTTATTATAGAAATAAAGCGGATTAAGGGTAATTAACCATGGTATGATTAGTGTTGAGTAAATCCGAGACCAGAATAAGAGTGTATGGTTAATATGCGCGGGTTTAAGAATTAACCTTAATTTATGAGGGTTGAATAAGATTTCGTTGGAGAGGTTAATTAAGGTTTAGACTATTGAATAGTCTTTGAAACATTTCCGCATGAGATTTTATTAAGGGGCCTTAAACCGTAATTAATGAAGGGTTGACTAGGTAGGGATATTGAAATTCCTGGGATGAATGAGATTATGCATTTCATATACATACTGTGGGTATTGTCGGCTTAGCCCAACATCATTTTGGTATTAGAGCAGAATTGTGATTGAAACATTTGGTATCGAAACAACATAAAGAAATCATGTGTGAAAATGTCTTTGAGAAAATTTAGAACAGATTTATGTGTTAAGATGTGTATGCACGCAAGAGGAGATCAGATTCTAATATGACAAACAGTAGGCACACAGGGATAAAGTGTAGTAGAACTTGTAGATGCAAGGAAACAGAGGACAATCCATTAAAAGTGTAGGTGAATGGTAGAACAAGATCATGCAGAGGTATTAAAGGTGAGATGATATGTTTTGTTTTAATTTGATTTGAAGGTTGGAGAGTGTGTGGTCTTTATATTGGTGTACAAGTAGCAGCATAAGAAGGTGAGAAGATTGAAACAACCTAGAGCAATGAGTGCTCAATTGGTTCCAGAGGAAAGAACCATAGAAATGATAAAATACTGAGCTAAGAGGAGAGAAGCTTAGTGAGGCATATGTAGCAAGAAGGAGACTTGCTACTGCAGAGGTATTGTTGCAGCTCACAAAGGAAATTCCACAGAGGATTTGGGTAGAATTGCTAAGGGATAAAAGAAGCTGGTAAAATTTTATGAATGAAAGCAGAATGTGGCAAAACCTTGAGGAATTTCAATAGAGGTTGGATAAAGAGGACAATTGTTTTCTTAGAAGATGCAAATGAGTTGAAGCCTAGAAGGAGCAGAGAAAAGTTCTCAAAAGAAGTTCCAGATATAGAGAACCAAATGCTTGCCAAAAGACCAAGTATAGAGGAAATCTTGGTGAGGTAAGTGGCAACAGGGAGGACTTGCTGTTGCAAAGGATTTAATGCAGCTCATAGTGAATGAGTGAGGAACTCATAGAGATGGAGAAGAAGATGACTACTGATAGTCATAGTGGAGGTTCTGAGGAAGACCACAACAGAAGAAAAGTGAAGAAAGAGAATGCCAAGGCAAATGGCAAGAGAATGAGTCAAGAGGAAATTGACAAAGAGATTATTGAGATGAAAGAACAACTCAATGCATTAATGATGATACTTGAGGAAAGCCAAAGACTAGTTTGGGTCTTGAAGAAGAGGCCAGTGAAGTGGCATAAGTTATAGATAAGGCTACGATAGAAGCAAGTAAAGTGGCTGACGAAAAAACTCAGAGAAGCTAAGTTGGAAATGGAAGTGTCCATTTGTGAAGCATAACAGGGTGAAGTTTTGGGTGAAGATGAAGACTTGAAGACTGAATATTGAAGTGAGACCAAAGGGTCACATGATTTTAGATCTGTAATCTAAATTATGTTCTGAAAGAAGAAGTAGAGAAGGATATCAAGCAATCAAGTGAAGGACTTGATGAGATTGAAGAGAAGACCATTGAAATATTTTTGCGTCATGTAAAGGACTTGGAACAGTAGGAGGACTTGGTGATTGAATCATCAAATGAAATCATGAGGTCTTGTGGTTTTACAACTGACAAGTTGTGTGTGAATGCAGGTATTGCAGAAGACAAACCATCTTATGGAACTGTCTTGAATGAAGTTGAAATTTTCCAAGCAAAGTATGATGATGACTGTCTTTCAAATGAAGATCAAATTGAGTTATTACAGCAGAAGGAGTTCATAAATTCCTTGCTTAGTAGAAGAAATATCTTCAGTAGAGATAAGACAGTTATGTCTTATGATAAGCAATTTGCTATTGATGAGAACAAAGAGGAACTGATTTTCTTAAATGGCCAAAGGGAGAGTGATGGACAAACATCTAAAACTATCATAGAGATGGAGGATCAAAATGAAGAAGTAGTGTGAACAAGAAGTTATGCTTGTGACAAAGAAGAAGATAGTGGGGATTGTACAGAGCTTTTAGGAGAAATTCCAAGTGAGATGGCAAATTTATGGCATGAGTTAAGTCTTTTGGAGAAAAGGCTAGAAAACCAAAAAGTAAGTGTTTAGGTTGTAAAATCACACCTGATTGAGAATGAAGAAGTTCACTACAGTGGATAAGGACAGGAATACATCATTGAAACAGACGGTGTGGAGGAGAGAATAGTTGACAGTCTCGTGAATTCTATTGAGAACTCAAATCAGCATACTGATGCGCTGACAGAGGAGGAGAAATCAGAGCAGCATACTGATGTGCTGACAGAGGAGGAGAAATCATAGCAACATACTGAAGTGTTGCCAAAGGAAGAAGAGGCACTGAGGCCTTATGTTTTTTTATTTTAATAATTGTTTTGTGAGTGCAGGTTTAGGTGCAGATGCTGGAGAAAATTTGGCACAGATGAGAAGCCAAATAAAAATGAAAGAGGAAGATTCTGTGGAAGTATTCAATCCATGGAACAAAGATGTTCAATTGCTGGAGATAATGTTGGACAGTTAGGATTCAATGCAGAAAGAGATGATCATGAATGAGGGTAGGGATGAAAGGGAGGCAGAACAAGTAAAAATAAGTGAAGAAAAAGTAAGTGTAGGAAAAAGAGTAAGTGATAGAATTCGACAACTTCAAAGAGAAGAACAACAGTTTGAAGAGTTAGTAGACAACAACAATAACCTGAAACAAAGAGAAAGAGGTAACAATAAGTGGGAGAGTATGGACCAGCCCAAGGATGTGTTGGAAATGGAGATTGAAGAATTATGGCTGTTGATGAAGAAACAGTCCATATGGAGAAGAATGACAACAGGAAGGATGATCAATCAGAACTTGAACCTGATTGACAAGGAGAGGAAGATGAAACAGAAGACAACAGACATACAACAACAACAAAGGTGTAGAGCATTTAGACAACTACAAACTAAAGTTTGGGACCCTAGAGGTTTTCTATCAACATATGAAGGCACATGATTAGGAGATCATGAACATTTTCTACTTTGGGAGTCTGATGCAAAAGCATTCAGCTCAACAATATCATTGTATTTTAGTAGACCTAGGGGGGTTGTGTTTTAAGGAAGTTGGTTTCCTAAGTGTTGAATTAATGTAATTACTTAGGTTTTGAGTGATTTTAATGAAAATAGGAATTAATTAAGTATTGTGAAGCATATTGTAAATGTTCTCGAATGAAGGGGAACATGAGAGAATCAGGATAGTTGAGAGATTGAGAGATTTGAGAATTAAATGAAAATCTTAGATTAGGAGTTAGTTCATGATTTTGTGGTTTAGAGAGGATCCTTAGAGATAAGGAAGAGATTTTAGGATTTTGTTGAGAAGTTTATGGATATAAAACAAAAATTGGTTATAGAATCCTTTTGTATAAATGTAAGCCTAAAAGGCAGATAGTTAGCTGGTTAGCTAGTTAGTCAAGTCAAGTTAGTTAGTTAGGGAGTTAGAGTGTGAAGAAGTTGACTGTAAGCCTACCAGCAGATTGTGAAACAGAGGCCACTGATATTGGAAATCATGCCTGAGGGAAGAAACTGTGTAAATACTTGTTTATTAATACAAACAACTCGATTCTGTGTTTATGGTGTGCATGGAGTTATGAGTTTTATGTAATTAGTGTAATTCTACATAGTATATGTATGTAGGTGAGGTTCGAGCAGAATAGAGTGAAGAAGGGGAGTATGTAGGATCGGAGTTTGATCGATGAATCCATTCAAAGGATCCAAGTGAAATTCAAGAATGGTAGTGAATAAGAATACACTGAGTAAGCTCAGGAGGAAGTTGTGATGCTGAACAACTAAAGACTAGAACCTTGGAAGAAACCCGAAACCGCAGGAACATTAAGAAATGGCCTAAACACGAAGTAGGCATAAAAGAACAAGAACCATCAGATCATTTAGATCAACGGATATGAATGGCAGGATAAAAATGGCGTAGGAATAGACTGCGGGGAATAGGAGTGTATGGATGTCTTGATCATGGTCGAAGGCCCACACTCAATCACAACCGTCGATCTAAATTTCAAACACTTTTGTCGAAGTTAACTATGGGGGTTGAGCTATTTGGTAATCCGTGTGCTAGTTGAAGGGCCGTAGTCTGTAGGATTTGATGGCCTCCATTGTCCAATGGATATCGAGTTTTAAGATGATCGGACGATAATCTCAAATCCGACCCTGAACTTTTATAGATTAAGGATTTAAAATCCTTATCGGCTCCGTAAGGGTGGTTAATTATTGTGCAAGTTCCCTGGCTAATATCGTTGGGAACCATTAGATCCAGCATGCTTTGATCAACAACGTAGAGTGGAGTGCCTGTGCAAAAAGGGGAAGTCAACGTGGGACCGATTGTTGTTCAATTGCTGAGCGGACCCGAGAAGTTTATCGACGCGAATTGAAGTTATTTGAGTTCCAGAGGATGAGCGGAGATCACGCGACAATCGTTGATCTGGTGGAATGAAATCAATGGTGGAGATTGAACCGATAAAGGTGGGCCTCAGAAAATGTGTTAAGGCCGTGGAAAAAGTGGAAAGGTAAGGTTAATGCAGTTTATGTATATTTCTATTATATGAGGTTATTATAGAAATAAAGCGGATTAAGGGCAATTAACCATGGTATGATTAGTGTTGAGTAAATCCGAGACCAGAATAAGAGTGTATGGTTAATATGCGCGGGTTTAAGAATTAACCTTAATTTATGAGGGTTGAATAAGATTCCGCTGGAGAGGTTAATTAAGGTTTAGACTATTGAATAGTCTTTGAAACATTTCCGCATGAGATTTTATTAAGGGGCCTTAAACCGTAATTTATGAAGGGTTGACTAGGCAGGGAGATTGAAATTCCTGGGATGAATGAGATTATGCATTTTATATGCATACTATGGGTATTGTCGGCTTAGCCCAACATCAACATGGAAGACAAGATATGTCCAAAGTACAAAGCTTTGGGTGCAATGAATATGGACACTTCAAAAGGGATTAGCCCAATGAGCCTCAAAACAAAAAGAACAATGAAGGGAAGGAAAGAAGTGGAGCACATATTGCTAAAGAGAATGAAGAACCTGAAAAGAGACCGAAGAATGAAGATCATGAGGATCTCTATTATTAAATAACACCACCACTACCAGGTCTACTAGCAGTTTGTTTTCTCTTTTATTAGAATATGGTAGTTAGAATAGCATATGAATTTACATTTATAGAAAAGTATTGGATTTTGTAAGTCATAGCATCATGAAGAGAGGCATAAAGCATTGGAATTATAGTCTACGTAGTACAATTGCATTATTAGAAGCAGTCATCTAAACATCTGATAAGGACAAGAATAGAAGCTAGCACTTCACAATTCATGCAACAACTACATTGTATCACAATGATCTAAAAGCTATAATTTTGCAGAAACTGAACAACAAGAACCCAATATAGAAGCACATCTATTAAATAGGATCTTAGACAATATACAACATCATAGAAGGTTCCTCAATGTATGAAAGGTTCATAGTAACATGGCAAAAGTATATTCCACTAGGAGATTCAAGCATCGAAGAAGCTTGAAGGTATGAAGATAGTCGAGTTGCAGCATGAAGGTATAATTGGAGCATTTCTCATCTTAAGAAAGGAGTCTAGAGATAAACATTATCTTCAAGGAAAGTTAAAGAAACAATTTGTTCAGAAGGAAGTCAACTAGATGACTATATGAAAGGAAGAGGTGTGCATATCTTTAGAAAATGACTCTTCATTAAAAAAGTAGTTTCATGTCTTTAGAAAGTATTGTAGGAAGAGATGGATGCAGGAATATACTCATAAGCATGAGCATGGTATGTCTTGGTTAAATTGGAAAAGGCAAGACTCTTCCATGTGACTATTTGATATATAGAAGCATGATAGATGAGCAAGACACATGGTGATATTGATCAACATTTGATATGATCTCTTGAAGAATGTAAGAAACATAGTAATGACAACTTTAGAGGGAACGTTGTAAAAGACTAATGAAGTTGGTATTGAAGCTTGCTAATTTGTTTAGGAACACATTGATTGTTGATTGAAAGTTGAAGAGCTTGAAGAAGAACTCTAGTACAATATGAAGATAGACCATGTATAGGGATGTTGATCTCAGAGGGAGCAAGTACCAGAATTTGACACCTTGACTATAGGCTATTATGATTTGGCAATTTTGATATTGACAAAAGATGAATGGATATGGTATGACTTCCTAAAAGAATATATGGTAGAAATGTGTACACTGTAAAGGCAGGAAAGGAAACAATTTGATGTAGGAAGTCATGAGATAGTTTGTTGATCACTTGATGGCATGATGGATTCGATGTTGATCTAAGAAAAGTTCACTTTGCTCAGATGAACAGAGCGATCTATAACTAGCTCTACAATGATTGGTTTGACAAAAATACTTTTGATGACAAAGATACTAATGATGATTAATGGAAAGTGATATAAGGAGTTGATGGCAATAACCCTATCATGAAGATAGATTGTCAAAGAGTTTGGCTCCATGACATCTAGGAAGGTCGAAGCTCAAGTATGATATGATGATGCGAGATAGGAGCCCTTGCAGCTACTATTAAGATCTCCACGGAAGAATAAGTAGTTGATGATTGAGACGAACTAAGGATTGTGATGGTATCTCCATGGTTGAAAGGGAGTAAGGGTTTCCTCCCTATTTGAGAGGGAGTGATGTGGGGCACCATATTCTCCATGTGTCATGCACTCGGTTAGGACTAACAACCATAAGTCTAGTGAAGGAACTGGTAGGGAAAATGGAGGATTGGATAAGCATCTGGGACTGATGCTCCTTGAGGATTTGGAATCCAAGATAGGAAGTAGTCAAGTGGGCCGATACTCTCTGAGGATAGGAAAAGGTATCCAAGATAAGAGTAGTTGAAGAGAACCTATATTCTTTAAGGATTGGGGATCCAAAATAAGAATAGTCTTGGAAGGACATACCTAGTGAACATCCAGATGGGGTATGTTCCTTGAGAGGTTGTGGTGTTGGTGTCCAAATGTATGCCTCCCAACATTGTGCTGTAATCTAGTGGAGAGTTAGAGCTTGTTAATCAAGTCCTTCCTATATTGCAATTTGAAAATCTTAGTTATGATGTTAATGTTTGATGATGGCTTATCAATCCAAACTCTTATTACGAGAATATTTCAATTTGAGAGTATCCTTGTATCCGATTGTGTAATTATGAATATTTCCCTAGTTAAGAGGGACTATTGGAAAATGTAACTAGGTGTTGTCTTCATAATTATCATTGTACTTGTATCATTGTGTATTTAATGAAAAAGCAAAAGAAGAAAAAGATTTTATTATTATTATTATTATTTCATTAGACAAGCATGTTCTTAATGCTTATAGGGTTTATTGAGTCAAAAGAATATTTTCCATGAGTCAATTCATTGTACTAGAGTCAAGTCCCATTTGGAACTTTGAATGAAAGTGGAAAAATATTTTTATTTGACTCAATATAGTCAATTTTGCCTCCATAAGACCAAGTTGGCCCTGGAAGGGACCCATTCGACCTCCTGGATGTGTATATATACAATATAGTTCAACCTCATTTGAGGGCAAGCAAGCATCTTCGATTTTTGTGCCAAGAATAGAGAGAAAATCAACAAAAGACAAGATAAGAAGAGAAAAAGTTAAATGAGAGAGAGCAAAGGTCAAAGGAGAGAGAATCCTCCCAGACGTTGCGTAGTTTCTATCACATGTGCGAAGGTTTAGGTCTACTGAAAGGGCCAAAATTTTTCAAAAGTAATGCAGTTTCGAAAATCATAGTTTGACTAAGGTTTGGAGAGATTTGACTATTATTGACTTGTTTGCATTTGACTTGGTTAAGGAAGAATTGAATGAGGGTTGACTTGGGTCTTATGGGAGGTCTTGCTCTTGGATTTTGGATCTTGGATTTCTCACTTTGTTTTTATTCTATGAGAAGAGAAAAGTTGACAGGATTTTCCCCCTTGTGGGGTTTTTCCCTGGCTTAGAGCCTTTATATTATGTTCATTGTCTTCCTGTGATCTTCATGTTTATGTTTTGGTAATTGTTTGATGAAGATAACATAATAAAATTAATTAGAAGTTAACATAAATTCACAAGCAATTATCAAGTAAGAGAAGTCAACCCTAATTTGTTGTCTTAGTGATTTATCTATAATTTTTACATGGATCTTGAGGATATATGGCCAAAACTGCCTAATCACCTTATACATTGCATAAACTTGCTTTATGTCAAAATAGTTATATTCAACATCTTGTAAACCCGTACCCATAAAGGATATTGGAATTTCATTTCCCTGGTCATCTTTCTAAGCGAGTACAATCATTAGGGAGAAAGCAGATGTGAAGTTGAACAATGAGAATTATTTTTTGAAATCAAGACTGTACAAGGCAAGGGCTTGTGTTATTCCATTCGTGATCCTGCTGAAAGCCTCCTTTTTCATGGAAGTCCATTTAAACCAAGTGTACTTCTTAATCATTTTCTACAAAGGGTTAATGACATGGGTGAAATCATATGTAGGTCTTCTGACAAAGTTTATTTTTCCAAGGAAGGATTACATGGACTTCTTGCTGTAGTGAGGAGGTATCTGTGTGATTGATTTTACTTTTTCTAGGTCTACAAAAATACCTTGCTTGCAAACACATGGGCCAGAAGATTACCTTTAGCTACAACAAAAATGATATTTTTTTGGATTGGTCGAAATCCCATACTTTTTGCACCTTTCAAATATTTGCTTGAGGTGATGCGGTTGATCCAACCTTTGCTTGGAGATGTTGGCGACATCATCAAGGTATACCACGACATTGTGCCCCAATAGGCCCATGAAAGTTATTTCTATGGTGCATTGAAACATGGCAATGTTGTTGCTAAGCCTAGAAAACATTTATCTATAGGAAAAATTCCCCCACTTGGTGTGAAAAATGGTCTTAAGCATGTCTTCTTATGCAATGAGAACCTGGTTAACCAGAGAATCCATCTAGTGGAAAAAAAATTTCAAAGCCTGAGACTTCCTAGAGGATCTGTTCTATACGAGACACATGATAATTGCCTTCATCAGAGGCTTGATTGAGGTTTCTAAAATCGATACAAAGCGTGATTTCTCCTCAGTTATTTCTCACCAACACAAGGTTTGAAACCCGCATAGAATGTATGACTTAAAATTATTCATGCATCTGTTAACTTCTTAAGGTCTTTTTGAATTAATGGCTCTAGTGTGGGGTGTATGTTGCGTAGATTATGCTAAAATGGATTCGAACGATCCTTGATAGGGATGATGTGTTGAATAATGCAAGTGTCATATGTTCTTAGGTCATCATATGCCCATGCAAATATGTCTTTGTACATTGTGAAAAAGTTGGACGAATGTGTGTTTTTCTTAGGATGAGTAACATGTGCCAAGATGACAAAAAATGGGTTATGTTTAGTCCCCAAATCGACGAGGGTGTGCACAATCTAGAATACGGACCAAAGAAATTTTCAAGTGAGATCACCCCTTTGGGGATGGGACTACCCCTGTTTCAATTTTGACTATGTTTTGCTTGATGTTCTTGCCTATCATGTTCTTCTCCCTCAATAACAACATCCCTGAGCATGTTTGCATTGGTTATGAATTCCACTACTTGCATATCATCATTGAATACCCACCAATTAGTGACATTATCATGATAGTAGGTTTGAAAATTAATTAAATAGAAAAAACATGACACAGAGGAGTAAATATGGTAGTTGCATTAACCAATGTGTCAGTAGCGACATTCATAGATCAAGGAATGGAAACAATATTAAATGCTTTAAATATGTTTCCATGCATATTATCAATAACTTCTGAGGTGTGGAAACAAGCAATGAATGGTGTTATGTACTTGATGAACAATTCTCTCTGAATCATTAGAGACTTTGAGACACTCTACCTTCGGGTTAAGAGCTTTTTCATCTTGAAGATAAGTGCTTCGTATTCTGCTGTTTTGTTAGTATAGTCAAATTCTAATCAGCAGGAGATCAAAGTTTTTTGTTTATGTGGATCAATCAAGATGCATCTGACATCCACTCCATCTCATGTATTAGAAACACCGAAATACAATGTCCAAATGTTAGTATCTATTCCTAAGTTAGTAGGAATATTTATATTTACATATAATTTACGAAAATTATAATCACCAACTTGTAAGCATTGAAGAAGTTTAGGTTATGCATAAGATGGTAGGGGTGATGGTTGGGATGTATAACAACCAAGGTCAATTTCTAGAAAATAGTTTTCTAAGGTGGTATGTGTGAAACAGATGGGTTCATTTGGTCCTTTTGGTTGTGTCACTGTATGTTTCATATGAGGTTCACTCTCTACTTGTATCTGATTAATATTCCCTTTATAGGGCAGTTATAGGTGAAACCAACTTGAGTCGAAGTATCCTTGGATATTCTATTATTAATCCCTACTAAACAACAAACCATAAGCCTCAAGTATGTCAAATATTATCACGTTTATCACTTGATGAACTCAGGGATCAGAGGACAGTCTAATCAAGACATCTTTAAGCTCACCTACGACCTTGATCTTTGACCTACATATCTGAATAATTTTGGCATTAGTTATTGTTTTTATAGCATTGGTTCTATCGCACATAGAGTAGTGCATGACATTGGAGGAAGCTCTAGAATCAACCAGGAAATTGTGCACATTATGGTTGAAAATTTCAAAGGTCGGGAGAAAATGTGGATTTGAGACTTTGAAGGAGCTCCGATACTAGTAACGTTGATAGTGGACTTGACAACATTTGACCTGATCACTATTGCAATAATGGTTTTTCTCGAGGCTTTAGGATTTGTTGTAGGTTTTGGCTAGGTAGGAGAGGGTTTAAAGTTTTTCAAGAGTAACTCTCTCTATTTAGGAAGTTTCCAAATGTCGTAAAGTGAGACATTCACTCTAGTCTACTTCACATTCTTAATAACATTAAACTCCAAGGGTTTGCTATCTACAGAAGTTGAGGATTTAATATTTTGCACAAAGGTAGAGGATTTGTTGTTTTGCATGTAGATTGAAGTTTACTTCATGTTCTATGTAGAGTCAGGGTCTGTCTTAGTTGCAGATTTAGTAACTTTTGTAGAAGTTTGGGGTGGTAACACCTGGTTAAAATGTTAAATTCAATTATGAAACTTAACTTTAAGGGGATAAAAAAAGTCAAACTTGTGACTTCCAAACTTTGAAAGATCCTATTTGACTGATAGCCATTTAAGTTAAGCATCATATATATATATATATATATATATATATATATTACGAGTCTCAAACAAAAGGTTATTATTATTATTATTATTATCATCATCATCATCCGTACAAGGAATATATATGATTTGGGTCTTATATAATAAAACTTGAAATCAATACAAGGATATACTCGTTAAGAACTCAACATATCACACAAGGAATTAAACCTAAATAGAGAGAATAATAGCATTTCTTCTAACCACTCAATCTGCATCTAATTAACGTAACCATTAAAATTTTATATTTAAAATAATTTTATTTTTAATTAACATAAACATTTTTAAATAGATCGAAAGATATACAAATTAATTGTAATTGCATGTAATATACTACTATATTGTATTACATAAATAATATATTACTAAGATGAGTTAAGCAATAGTAAGGTAATATGAGCTAAAAAAGAATCATTGCTTGTTCAGGTCCCCTATCATTAAGTGTGAGTTGAAATATTTTGATTGGTTATGTTTTTTCTACGTGGTTTACAGGCCCTAGAGTTTAGTGACCGCTACGTCCATACAATATTTGTACCAGGCAGATCCACCTGAAGGGATCAATTCCTATCATCTCAACCACGAAGCCTAACCCCGAGAATGTCAAGAGAATTGATACTGTGACCTCTCAATAGCAAAGGTGCTTTAACAATAGGGACTCAACCAATTAAGCTAACCCTCAGGGCTTTTGATTGATCATGTTTGTTAGTAGATCATTTGATTTTGTTATTTATAATCATTTACAAAAATAAATATGATAAGTTTTTATAATTTATAATTACCATTAATTATTATTTTAACATAAATGAGTATTTCAATTTATATTAAAAGAACTGGGATTTGACCTAGAATCGTTACAATTCTTCTAAAAAAAGTGCTGCCAAAATTCCTTGAGAACTGGAGAGTGAGCATGCAAGATCAATCCAAATCCTTAATTAGGAACTCCACAATACAAAAAATTTGTTCCCAATCCAACTAAATATTTTCCAAAATACCTCTAAGAACCAAATACATTTGCATCCCATTCTTAACTATTTGTTATTTTATCTTTGGTTGGCTTCTCGTTTTCCTTAACAATATATTTTTCGCCTTTTTTCCAACTTTTATCCATCCCGTGTTATCTGTTGAATCTATCGCGTCACCTTTCTTTTGATAATCTCTACTAACAGCTTCGTTCTTTGGACTCATTAATGTTTCTTCCTCTTCTTCTTGATCAACCCGAGAAGTTACTTGTTCAGTCTTTTTTTCTAAAGAAACATTGGTAGAGGCATTGTTCTTAACGCTGTTATGTGAGGAGACAATGGAGTCACCAAAATTCTTTGCCTTGTCCCTAACTACTTTTGGAAGATTGTCTAGTCAATTTAACGTCTTAAATTGCTCTACATAAATTATCAATCCGGGTATCGTAAACTGATGAAGTGTGGTGCACTATATGTGCTTAGTTAACCTTTCTCTTACTTCGTTGTTTTATAGTTTATGTTTGTTTTCGGGGTTTTGTTTTTGTTGGTTTTCTAAAGTGTTTAATGCAAATGGAAATCCTATTCTAAGGTCTTAAGAATACTTTTAAATGACAAGTATGGATAAAGATTTCAAGACAAGGCCTTTGTCCCTAAGGGTAATTTCCAAAACTTAGCACTTCAAAAGAACTTAAAACATATTATTGATGGAGTTAGTATTTAAACAAAAGTGTAAATATACAACTAGTTCAATCAAAATAAAATGCAATAATCAAATAATGAGAGAATGACTATGAGACCCGTATCCTTGCTGCTTCAGCAAAAGGACAAGACGATTCTATCACGTCATTAGTTCATTAAAAGGCTATGTGCATCACTAATCTACAATCAACTTGAAAGCAATTTATGTACAACTAATATACATGAGAAAAATGTAAAACAACAATAATCAAAAAGCTTTGTTATGTACAGCTAATATACATGGTGAAATAAAATGCAAAATTAAATGACAACTATACAAGGCAGGGGCCCCCTACTACCTATGAAATCAAATGCTTAAAGGAAAATAAAGACATCAAATAAAGGACTAATGACATCGGCCCAGTATCTCTGCTGCTGATTTAAAATGAAAATGAAATGTGAAATCTAAGTGACACTACATAAAGGAGACAAATCACACTACTTTAACCTTTTCTTAACCTTTTTGCCTTTCAGCTAGATTTATCATGTGAGAACAGTTATGAACAAGTCAGCAATGTGAGTCTTAAAGCAAACTAAACCAAGCTGTACTAAGTGATATTTTGGCTCCAATAAAGTTATTTGATTATGGAAAAAGAACCATCAATAGATGAACAACTTGATATATAAGAGCAAAAGTAAAGTGCAAGTTAAAGAAATGATACTAATGAAAATCAAACTACAGAAAAATAAAGGTCAGCAACATAGACAAGATGATCACACATGCCACTAGTCATGAAATCAAAGCAAAATTAAACACACTTGCATGAATTAAAATTGCATGAATGAAAAATCTAATCTACCTTACATTCTACAAAGCAATATTTACAAAATGAAATCTACTCTACCTTACATCCTAATGTGCTCCATGACATCTACTTCACATCTCCTTCCATGTTGAGAACATCAAAGCTTTATTCAAATTCTTCAAAAGTACAAAGTACAACAAAGCTCTCCAAAGCTTTCAAAAGCCATCAAGGAAGAACTACAAACTTAAGAACTAGGGACTAAAGACTAAAAAGGACTAACTAATGAAGGAGAGAGATCTCCTATTTATACAAAAAGATGAGAGCCATCTCATTAATGAGAATCCATGAATCTCTCCCTCTACCTCTAGAGTCCTAATCAAAATAGGAACTGATAAGACACATGTCTTCTTAGAGTTACAATACAATTAGGAGATGTGACACATATCCTCATGATCCCATGATTCTTTCCTCTCAAATTCGAATTTGGCCTTGGGGTGCCACATAAGGGTCTTCTAGAAGTCTCCTTTCAACCTACACATGTCAACAACCTCAACCCATTTGTTAGGTATAAGCATATGCACATTATTTTCTAATGTTTAACCACAAATTCACTTAAAAGGCTTAGAAATAATAAATATTGGAGAAACATAAAGGTGGCCCAATGATAATGAAAGTGAGATGAATGTGGTGACATGGTAGTGAAATGGAGTGAAATGGAGGTGATATAATGGACATAATAGTGAAAGTGTAATGGAAATGAATGACATTTTCAAGACTCAACAAAGATCAACCCAAGGAATATATATATATATATATATATATATATATATATATTTATATTTTTATATATATATTTTATTTTTATATTTATTTATATATTTATTTATTTTTATTTTTTATTTATTTATTTTTTTTATTATTTTTTATTATTTTTTTATTATTTTTTTTTTATTTTTTATTTTTATTTTATTTTTTTATTATTATTATTATTTGTATAAAGACTATTCTATTAAAAGATAAAAGGAAAAAATATTTACAAAGAGGTTTGAACTTCTGAGGGGGCTGTAGCCTGCCCTCTACCAAAAAGACTGTTGCAGGTAGCACACTGCATTCCTTTTACAAAAATGAGAGTCATAGAAGTGAGAATTATGGTGAGCTTGAGAGACCCAAAACTAAACTGAGCAATATGAGATCGAAGCTTCAGAGGAAGCTGATCATTTACAAAAATGTTGTCCTTTACAATCGCTATTACAAAAAGATTCAAAACTAGATTTATGTCCTGGAGACTATAAAATTTCATGCTGATATCAAAAGAAAGCCATGCATCATGGGAACTTCACACAAATACCAGAAATCAGAAGATAGCTTGCTGTCATGATGCTGGAGCCAGGAGTGATTAAACCTGCGGAGGAGAGCCTGTCGCGTCCTCGTTTGCCTGGTTGGGGGAGCATACCCAGGTCACCATTACATTGTCTTCAGCTTCCATCATACTGCCTTCTGGAGGAAGAACAAGATTCAGAACACTTCCAGAGAGGCGCGCAGGCTCACAAGCAAGAATTTGCTCTTGTGGTGAAGCTAGCTGGGGTTGAAGGTCTTCCTGATGGCCCTCCTCGTGCAGCACAGCAGTGTCATTGAGGACAACTCCAGCCATGTCACCCTGAAAATCACTTGAATTTTGAGATTGAGACTAAGCCCTGGAGGTTTCATCCGAGCTTGTAAGCTCATCTTCCTCCTCCGAGAAGATAACAGTAATAGTAGCTGAGATGAGAGGCTTATTGAGCCTACTTCTGAACTTGAACTGGGTCGTTTGAAAGGAGCTGTTCAGGGTGGGTCGAGAATGGTCAGAGGACGGAGAGGATGGAGAGGCAGAGGCTAACGGAGTGATGCGTTGAGGGGCAGTTCAGAAATGATCTGGACATGGACCAGGTCCTATTGGTTTAGCCAGATTCGTAGAGGAAAGCCTGGGTCAAACGGTGGTCAAACGAGGAGTTCTATGGCAAACAGGTCTCTGTTTCAACACGTGAAGGGTCCGAGACCATTCCTAGATCCATGGATTCATTTTGACAGCTGTAGACTGCCTCCACAACGCAAATCCAACAACCACCTTTTGGTAGATTGAATGATCATGGCAACCAACACGCTAAGCTCACGGGTACTGCCTTTTTACGTGTCCTATGCTGAAGGTGTTCCATAGGAAAAACAATTATGTAATTTCCTTTATAAATAACATGTTTGCAAACGCATGTAGCTAGTTTCTTTTATGTAGTCTTGCTGTTAGTTCATGTACTATGCCGTGACATTGGTCCTGTTGTTGTAACGAGAGGATCCTTCCTCTGTTTTGCAATATAACAAGACTATGTTTATATGACTGTGTGAGCATAATTTCGGACTGACAGCGTGTTAACCAACGCCGTGCAGAGGGCCCATGTTGGCAAAGGTTTCGTTTCTTTATTTCTGTAAAGTTTTCATATGTTGTTGTCTTATTTCCATTATATATATTTCATAGTTTGTTCACCTGTGTATATTTCATATTTCGGTAATTGTGTTAATGTTTCATTCCTGTACATGATTTTCCAAGCATTGTATATTTTTGCTAACACTGATCAGTGTGTTTCAGGATAGGCTAGGCTCGAGCATTTTCATAAAATTTTTGCAATAAATAGTGACATGAGATTGGCCTCTCTGCTAACTTTGTTTTTCTTAGCTTTCAATTTCGGTTATGCTTTGATTTCAGTCTTATTCATTTTTTGTTGATAGTTAGTTTAGATATCAAATTCTTCATGTCATTTAACGTTATCTCTAGAGCCATGGCTTAACCCCGAAAAGCTACTTGGCGAGCTATCGGATTATGAGTGAGGTGATTTGATTTTACTTTCATTTCTGCAATTAGATATCAGGTTCTTCATGTTATTGACGTTATCTCCAGAGCCATGGCTTAACCCCGAAAAGATACTTAGCGAGCTATCAGATGATAAGTGAAGTGACTTGATTTTATTTTCTTTTGCAAGTAGGTAATTTAGATATCAATTCCTCATGTTATTGACGTTATCTCCAGATCCATGGCTTAACCCCAAAAAGCTACTTGGCGAGCTATCAGACTATAAGTGAAGTGAATTGGTTTTACTTTTATTAGATTGCAGTTTTTGATTTGTTTGAGTGCAATAGCTTAACTTTTATTTTTGTATTTAGATGAGCAGCAAAGATAGTGATTTCATGATCAGTAGTTTATCATTTGTTTGATTTGAATAGCTGCACATTTACACTCTTGTTCAAGTACTAATTTCATCACTAGTATGTTTTGAGATCCTCTAAAGTGTTAAGCTCTGGAAGTCATCATAAAGGACGTAATTGCCTTAAAATATATATCCATACTTGCCTTCTAAAGTATTCTTAAAACTTAGGAATAGGATTTCTATTCGCATTAGGAGACAAACCAAGATAAAAATCCCCAAAAACAAAATAAAATTGAAAACAATAAAAAGTAAGAAAGAGGTTGTCTTGCACATATAATGCGTCACCCTTCATCGGTTTACGACTCCCGGATTGACAATTAATGTAGTAATTTAGGACATACTAAATTGACTAAACATTTTGGTTTCGTTGCTGGGGAAGTGTAAGTAGGTAGCCGATCTCTTACAAAAAAAAAAAGAAGGGAAAATTTGTTAACTTCTTGAAGTATGCTCTCCTCTTGCACCTAGTGTGATATGGAGGATCAGAAAAGAGAGTTATTGGGTCAATAATTTCTTGATTATGCTCTCTTCTTGCACCTAGTGTGACTTGGAAGATCAAAAAGAGAATTATTAGCCTGACTTAAAAATGAAAAATAAAAATAAAAAAATAAAAAAAAAAAAAAAAAAAATGACATGCATAGAGCAAGAGATTCTAGGGGGAGGTTTATAGCTAGGGCCAGAAGTTTGATTTTCACAACTCCAGCTACTTCAAGGCATAGAAAAGATACACCTCCATCTCCGACTCGTACTCCCAGCCTTAGGATTCCTGGAATTCAAGGGGCAACAGCCGAATTAGGAGATTCTCCCACACTATCTACTAAATCTGATCTAGGAGAAGAAACTTTCTTCACTTCTACAGGGGAACATATTGTAATCAAATAAGTAGAATCACCTAAAGAAGAGGGAAAGGGAGAAACTCTCCCTCATTCACCATTAATAGAAGAACCAGAAGAATCTGAGGAAACTATCATGACAAAGGAAGTAGTAGATGGATTTGGAGGAGGGGGTAGAGGTAGAGGAAGAGGAAATAATGGAGGAGGTAGAGGTAACAATGGGGGAAATAGGGAAGGAGATAACTCATATGGATTCCCTATAGCCGATGAGGAAACTCATACAACAATAAAAAACATTTCACCATCTGTCCTCCCAAACTTTTATGGGTTGCGAAGTGAGGATCCTGAAACATTTCTATTTGAGTTTGAAGTCTTGTGCCGAACCTATGACTATATGGAAGACTCTCAAAAACTCAAACTATTTCCTTCAACATTGAAAGGAGCTGCTTTGAAATGGTTCATGGAGTAGTCACTCAATCTATTAGGACTTGGAATGATATGAAACAAACATTTTTGGATAGATACCTAGATTATTGTATGCCCACCAATCATAAGGATGAGGTATTCAAGATGATGCAAAAAAAAGATGAAAACTTGGAGGATTTAATTGAAATATTTCAATACAACTTAAAGAGAGCAAAAATGAGTAATTTAGATGAGGAAACCTTGAAAGCCATTAGAGATGAATGGATAGATATCTTAAACATGATGCGGAAAGGAGACATTTCCCAACTTCCACTTTGTGACATAGAAGAACTATGTGTCCATCTCTCAAGGGGAAAATCTAAAATTGGAAAAGGGCCGAGAGATCCTTCTCTTATTAGAGCAAACAAATCTGCAACTGGATCAGTAAGTAGGGCAGAGATTGGAAATATGCTTGATGAGTTCAAAACTGATATTCTAGGGAGCCTTAGTGAACAACTAGACACCCTTAAAATACAAAACAAGAAGAAAGCAGAAGCTGATGCCTTGGCCATATTTTGTCCAAAATGTAGAAAGAAACATGCTCTAAGGGAATGTCCCTTGGATGCAAAAGTTGTAGAAACATGTATGATTTTCTCAGAAAGTCATGAGACCAAGGATTGTCCTTCAATTCTTGGGCTCAAAGTTGTCTTTCAGGAAGATCCAAATTCAGTAGAGTCCCTTTGTTTTGTTTCAAGAAGACCGTGGCAGGGGCAACAAAATCAAGGATTTAACAATCCTATAAACTTTCAGCTCCTACCAAATTCGAATTCTTGGCAACAACCTTGGCCCCAACCTCAAAATCCATACCAATCATGGGCACAAGGGATGCAAAATCCTTATGGGAGATTTGCTCAATTTTATCAATATCCTCCATCTTTTCAAAATCAACAAAATCCACAACTTCCAAATAAAAACCCACAACTTTCATTGCCATTTCCACAACAACAACCTTCTCAACAAAATCCAAATTCTCAACTCTTGCTTCCATTTCAACAAAATACAAATCAACTACCAGCCCAGCCATTGCCGAATCCCAACAACAAAAATCCTCAGAATGCTTACATGGTAGAAGGATAAAAATTTCCTACCTATATGATTGTTCCTCTTAATTATATTCAACTCAAATCTGGTAGAGTTTTAGAAAAACCTTCTATAGATGTTCAAGAGCAAGGTACCTCTGAGGAGGATTCTCTTAAAGTCAATAAAGGTTCTGAGGAAGCATATCTTCAAAACCCAATCATTCAAAAAGATAAAGAAAAAGAGTCAACCCCCACAACTCCTATAGTTGAGCAACCTGCTTCTTCATCCACGCCTCCTTTCCCTGAAAGATTACAAATTGACAAAGGGGTGGAAAAACAAATCTTGTTGCCTGACTATGATTTTCTAGATGAATTAAATAATGTCTGTATCAAGATTCCCTTGCTACAAGCCATTAGAGAGATTCCTATTCTAGCAAAAACAATAAAGGAGTTGATTCTTAAAAGACCAAGAAGGAAACCAAGAGATACAAGAAGAATCCACCTGGTAGGAAAAATTGCAGATATCATGATGGGAAAAATTACCATGCAGAAGTATGTGGATCTAGGTAGTCCAATTTTCAAGACACATATAAATGGGATAAAAATTCCAAACACTTTGATATACTTAGGGGCTGCTATCAACATTATGAGTAGACAAACTATGGAACAGCTTAAACTTCCTAATCTTCTTTTTAAACCCATCTTACTACAACTTGTAGATAGATCAATCATCAAACCAAATGGTGTACTAGAAGATATTTTAGTCTCCTTAGATTCTTGGGAATATCTAGTAGATTTCATGATTTTGACTCCCAAGAGTAATTTAGGAGGGCATCCACTCATCTTAGGAAGACCTTGGCTAGCCACAGTTGATGCTTTCATTAGTTGTAGATCTGGGGATATGTATATTTCTGATGGTAGTTCGACAAAGAAATTCAATTTATATCCTCCAGCAAAGGCAATTATAGACGTAGGAGACAATGAATGGGTCGACGATGAAGATATTATACAACCTGTCTTTACTGTCTCTGAAATTAGTGAAGATAGTCAAATTTTGAACACATTAGAAAATTTTGAAACATCTTCAGAATATGACCACACACAATTTCAGTTAGATTCTAATATGGAATATTTATCATCAAGACAAATGTCTCTTTACTCTATGGAAGAGTTTAGTAGCTCTACCATTGAAATTTTTTGGGAAAAACACTGAATATCAACAAAAATTTGGAAAAGTCACAACAGTAAGAGCTAACCAAAATCTTGCAAAAACATTCTACTGCATTTGCATGGGAGTATACTGATATGAAAGGCATTGACTCTAAGACTTGCATCCATCATATCTATATCGAGGAAAACAGTAGACCAATCAGACAACCTCAGAGAAGGATGAATCCAAATCTTAGGGAGATAGTGAAAGAAGAGCTCCAAAAACTACTCAATGTAAATTTCATTTACCGAATTTCAGGTAGCTGATGGGTTTCTCCTTTGGTTATAGTACCCAAAAAGAATGGTAAATGGAGGGTATGCATTGATTACAGGGAATTGAATAAAGCAACTTTGAAGGATCACTTTCCTTTGCCCTTTATCGATCAAGTATTAGATACATTAGCAGGCAAAATGTACTTTTCATTTCTGGATGGTTTTAGTGGTTATAATCAAATTTAGGTAGCACTTGAAGATCAGGATAAGACCACATTTATCTGTGCATTGGGAACTTTTGCTTATCGAGTGCTTCCTTTTGGATTATGTAATGCACCCGCAACATTCCAAAGACCAGTACTAGGAATTTTTTCCGATCTAACCCATGATTGTGTAGAGGTGTATATGGATGATTTTACAGTTTATGGTGATTCGTTTGAAGAGGCATTAGAAAATTTGGAAAAAGTCCTTATAAGATGTAAATAAACAAACCTTTCACTAAGCCATGAAAAATGCTTTATGATGTTTACTGAAGGTATTGTTTTAGGACATCATATTTCAGGGGATGGGATTAAAGTTGATAGATCAAAAGTTGAAGTCATCTCCAAGTTACCTATTCCAAATTGTCAAAAAGATGTTAGAAGTTTTCTGGGATTTATTGGATATTATAGAAGATTTATAGAAAACTTCACCAAAATAGCATCTCCACTCTTCAAACTGCTCACAAAAGACTGTGAATTCAAATGGGGTCTTGATTGCCAATAAGCATTTGAAACATTGAAAAGAAGAATATCTGAAGCGCCTACCTTGAGAGGACCAAATTGGAAACTTCCTTTCCATATTTCTACAGATGCTTTAGATATAGCTCTAGGGGCTATATTGGGACAGAAAGATTTAGTTCCTTATTCCATTTACTATACCAATAAAAATTTAACTCCTACTGAGTTGAACTATACTGTGACTGAAAAAGAGTTCTTAGTTGTTGTTCATGCAATCAATAAGTTCAGACATTATATAACAGGTTATGAAACTTTTATTCATACTGATCATTCTGCAATTAGATATCTAATGAATAAACTCATTACTAATGGCAGAGTGATGAACCCCGAATTGGGTAACTTATTTGGCTCATTTTGCCTAATTGTCCTTGTTCAATCCTCCATTTTTCATAGATTATGCATGTTTTTTAGTATGTTTATGTTATTTGAACGAATAAGGGTGGTCACTCTACCAATGAGGCTAATACGTGGTCATTTTAGGTTTTTTGGACAAATTTTGGAGCAAAACCAAGCAATTATGGCCCAGGTGGCAACCAAGCTTGAGGTGAGGATTCGTAGGGAGGTTGTCTCTGGCATTAAATGGCCCTTCCTCAAAATCTCCACCCTCAACTCCGAGCTCAACAGGCCACCAAAACGAGTTCTAAAGGCAGCCGAGCAGCTTTGGGAAGAGTGACTATTTACTAGCAGTTGGAACAGCCGAGTCCCTTGAATTTAAGAGGGATGCTAGGCCCGTTTGTAGTTTACTTTTGGAACTGTTGGTATTTTCACTATAGTGCTGTCCTTTGCTCAGCTTGTTTTCTTGTAGCTATTGTTGTATAACTTTCTTGTGATGATTATTTTTTAGTAATGAGAAACAACTTTACTTGGCATCAGATCTGAGTCCTTTATAGGACCCTGCAACTCTTGGGGTTGCGCCCAACCCGAGTGCTAAGGCCTCCTTTATGTCTTGTTATTTGCTCTTTATGTATTTGCAAAATCATTTATGTTAAGTAGATTAAATCTTGCTGATTAACTAGGTCATTGTTGATGATTAGAAAGACTTTTGGTGTTCAGATTGAGTTGATAGGTTATTAACAGGGAAAAGCTTCAGAAAAGGGCCATCAAGCACCTCTGATTTCACCTCTCCCTCAGTGGGATCAGGAGCTGGGATCAAGGTGACCTTGCTGCTCACAAAAACACTGACTTTGCTTTTCCATGCAATCATTAGTGTTTGATTTTCATTTGTAGAAGTTGGTTATATGTTCAGATTCTTGAATGCTTCATTGCATAGTTAATATACATGGTTTCCTTGCGAATAAAACTTCTGTTCATTCTCTTTACTGTTAGCTAGATCAGAGTAGGTCAATGTAACTAGGTCTTAGGTTTCACAAGTCTTCATTGGTTCAGTTTGAAAAACAAATTGTAGAGCACCTGTACCACTTCTCTATCTGCCCATACTTCATCAATCCCATTTGCTCCATCCCCTGATGCGGACTCTTGCCTTACGTTTGCCATTTGCTCACATAACCCTAATTTTTGTGCAACATTGCTTCAATCCTCCTTGAACAAATCCAGCCATCTACATCTTTCCTCAACTCCATCCACCAAGTCCTGGACCACCTCAAACCCTTATCCTACCTCCATACTCCCTCCTGCACCTTTCTCTCTCCATCCATCCTCCAAAATCCCATCTCTGAACAACCTGTAGAAAATTACAGACATCCTGTAGAACCCATGTAGACTTCCTGTAGAGGCTCATGAATGAGGTTTCTTGATAGCCAAACTCTGTGAAACTCTCTGGAAGGGTGTAAGGGACCCCTTAGGCCCTCTCTGAACCTTCCCGACCTCCTCCAAGCATTTCCTCTCGCCAATCCACCTCTGCACAGTCAAAACAATCAAATCGCATGCATGATAATTCTGACAACTTATTCAAAAATACAAAAAGATGTTCGTTTCAGATGTTACTGTAGAAGTAGCTTAGATACATGTATTTACCTTCCTAGAAGTCAATGGCATCTCTTTCAATAGCTTGCATCCTCTTTCTTGCATTAGTAGGGCTAGCAGGTAAAATTAGGGTTTGCTAGGGTTTACGTTTCCTTTCAGCTTTCCAGTTTCCTTCTGCAAGTAGATCAGCCTTCTTTGAGTTAGCTTTCGTCCATCAGTTAAAAAGCTTCTTCTCAGAGCTCATAGAAGTTGGCTTAAGCTCCTAGTGGACTTGTGCCAGCTGACCAAGTGATAACTGCGGCAAGAGCTAGTACTTGTACACACAGCACCGTCGCTTCCAAGTTTGTTACGAACTACCGGGTTGATAAAAGTAAAGAAGGGAGTCCCAGGAGTTGCAGTATTATTGCTGCAATACTGGAGCTCACCACTTCTTTTTGACGCCGTTGCCGGGGAAGCGTCAGAGTATTTGAGATTGTTGCTTTTCTTCTATTTTCCTACTCTAACCTTCTGCTAAGTAGTTTATTTCAGTTCCATTCTGCAATTTCAGTTCTACAAAAGTAAATTAGACATTTCCTGCTTTCATAGATTAGCCTTTCAATTTCGCAATTTCAATTCTGCAAGCGTAAAATAGAATTTCAATTCTGCAAGCGTAGTCTAGCATTTCATTCTCGCAATTTGATTTCAGCAAAATAGATTAGTCCTTTCCTGCTTTCATTTCAATTCCGCATTTTCATTTCTGCAAGATAGATTTTAGTTAGTTGCAATTCCATCTGTTTCAGTTTTGTAGGTACAAGCAGAAAAAAGAAAAAGCAACCAAAAATCTTTTCATGCCTCGTAGGAACAGAGATAATACCAGAAAATTCCTACCCAACACCCCCACCACTTCACTGAGTCACCCTTCTCTCTTCTTTGGTGGCAGTGACCCAGAAGAACCTATAGGTGAACCTCCTGAGATATACGAAGATCCTATAACAGAAGAAGAGCAAGAAAACATTCCTTTTGAGACCATGGCTGAAAACAGAAACGGTAGAGACGATGACGAGAGAATAGAAGGTACCTTCCCCATCCGAGATAGCAATGGGGACATGAAGATGAAGAACATAAATCCCTCAGCCTTACCTCATTTCCATGGATTGACCACTGAAGACCCTGATACCTTCCTGTTTGAGTTTGCTATCCTTTTTCGAACTTACGACTATGCAGAAGACGAGAAAAAGTTGAAACTCTTTCCCTCTACCCTCAAGGATGCAGCATTACGTTAGTTCATGGGGTTACCTGGAAACAGTATCACCACTTGGGCTCAAATGCAGCAAGCCTTTAAAAACAAATATCGGGACTACTGTAGGTCAAAGGAAACAAAGGGAGAAATCTTTCAGATGACCATGGGAAATGATGAGTCTTTAGAAGACTATGAGGAAAGGTTCCAACTCAGCTATAAACGGGCCAGGTGCATACTTGACCCTGAATCTTTAAAGTTGGTTCTGCTCCGAGGAGTCCCTGAAGACCTTCTAGATACCCTTCACATGCTAGCTGGAGGAGACATCTACCAACTACCTTATGAGGACATAAAGACTGTGTTTAGAAACCACTATAGGGCAGCCCGGAAAAGAGGTAGGGGGAATCCACTTTCAGCTAGTACTACCTTCTCCAAGCATGAGTTTGCTAATCAGATGGAAGACCTCAAATGTGAGATGAGATAGACCATTGCCATGCAACTTGATACTTTCCGAATCCAACAAAAGAAAGAGGAAGCTGAGAGGGCTCTGGCCATTTTTTGTCCTAGATGTACGAGGAAGCACCCTAAGAACGAGTTTCCATTGCACTCAGTAGAGGTATGTTTCGTTTGTGAGGAAAACCACCCCACAAACCAATTCCCAACCTTACCCGGATTTAGAGCCATGTACCAAGGGACTGGGGCAACCACTGAACCTCTCTACTTCCTCAACCAAAGGAGGCCGCATGGGCCCAGACCTTACCAGCAGGGGATGCAAGGGACGTCCCAAGCTTATTATGGCCCCAACCAATCTGCTCACATACCTTCTTGGGGTCCCCCTGCTCATCCTTCCTGGTCCGCACCTCCTCCGTGGTCTTATCCACCTCAATACCATACTCAACCCACTGCTCATTCGTTTCACTCACATGTCCAGCCACAACCTCAGTGGAATGCACCTCAACCGGGGTGGAGGCCCCAATACAACTCTCCTCCCGCCATTCTGCCTCCACCACCGGCTCAGCCACAACCATTACCTCCTGCTCCTCCAAGACAACCCCAGATGCCTGCTCAACCGAACCCGAACCCCAACAACCGACAGGCCCAACAGGTATACACTGGGGAGACAACATGCCCTACCTATGCTGTGGAGATCCAGGAGATCAACCTGTGATCCGGGAAGACCCTTCCAGATCGCCAACCTCCTCCCCCAGAGGACGAGGAAGAGAAACAGGAAAGTGAACCCAAAGCCATTCCACCCTTTCCTAAGCGACTAACAGTAACCACGCAACCAAGCCCAGAGGAGACTGAACTTCTGGGAGAACTTAAACAGTTGTGTGTGAAAATACCACTTCTCCAGGCCATCAAAGATGTACCGATATACAACAAATTTATTAAGGAGAAGTGTTTCAGGCACCCAGGCAGGCAAAAGAGAGATTCCTCGACTATCAATGTCATCGGACAACTGTCCGATCTAATGTTGGGGCAAGTAATCTGTCCAAAGTATTTGGACCCTGGGAGTCCTGTAGTTGATGTCCACATCAATGGCACCATAATCCCCCATACCTTGATTGATCTAGGGGCTGAAATTAATGTGATGACCAGGGACACCATGCTTAAACTCAACCTTCAGAGTTCCTTAAGGAAGACCTGGACAGTCCTGCAGTTGGCAGATCACTCCACCGTGACTCCCGAAGGGATTGTGGAAGATGTATTGGTCTTTGTTGACTCTTGGGAGTACCTTGTGGACTTCTTGGTCCTTCAGCCAAAGGCAAAGCTCACTGGATACCCCCTCATTTTGGGAAGGCCTTGGTTAGCCACTGCGGATGCTTACATCAGTTGCCGAGCTGGAAGCATGACCATCAAGAATGGGCCTATGTCCAAGCAGCTAGTCATATACCCTCCTACCCAACCTCTGCTAGAACATGACTTACCACTCTGGTTGGAAGAAGGAGATGAGGATGAGGTCTACTCTGCACCATTGTGCACGGTAGAAACCACTAGGGGAGGCCCTCAAACCGAGGACGATCTGATTGAGACTTTGATTCAAAATCCACCTCCCAGTGCACTGTCCTTAGAGGAATTGGTGGAAGATACCCAGGCCAACACCTTAGTGGACCTCTTTGTGACTGATCCGACCTCTCCCAGAGTTAAGAATGTGGAGTTTGGTCCTGAAAGAATTTTAAATATCAGCTCCTCCCTATCTCCTTCCCAGGAGAAGGAGCTGTGTAGCTTACTGAACAATCATTTAGATGCTTTCACTTGGAGTTATAAGGAGATGAAAGGAGTCCATCCTTTAGTCTATACCCATCACATCTACATTAAAGAAGATTGTAAACCAGTCAAGCAGCCTCAGAGGAGAATGAATCCAGCCCTTAAAGACATTGTCAAAGAAGAATTGCAAAAATTGTTGGATGCGGGATTCATCTACCCTATCTCCGATAGTGAGTGGGTCTCACCTCTAGTGCTTGTGCCCAAGAAGAACGGGAAGTGGAGAATCTGTGTAGATTACCGTGAACTTAACAAAGCCACCAAGAAAGACCATTTCCCTTTGCCTTTCATAGATCAAGTGTTGGATGGACTGGCAGGGAAGAAGTTCTTCTCTTTCCTAGATGGGTTCAACGGGTATAACCAGATCCAAATAAGCCCGGAAAACCAAGATAAAACCACCTTCACTTGTCCATGGGGTACCTTTGCCTACCGAGTCCTTCCCTTTGGGCTATGCAACGCTCCTGCCACTTTCCAGAGAGCAATATTGAGCATCTTTTCTGAGTTGGTCCATGATTCGGTAGAAATCTATATGGATGACTTTACTCCTTATGGGTCCAACTTCCAAGAAGCATTGACTAATCTGGGAAAAGTTCTAACCAAGTGCATTGAGATGAACCTATCCCTCAGTCCCGAAAAATGTGAATTCCTGATGACTGAAGGGACCGTGATAGGTCATACCATTTCTCGGCAAGGATTACAGGTGGATCCTAATAAGATTGCTATCATCCAAAAGGTCCCACCTCCTCAAAAGGTAAGAGATGTTCAGAGTTTCCTAGGCTTGGCAGGGTATTATCGAAGATTCATTAAAGACTTCAGTAAACTAGCCTCGCCATTGTTTGGCCTCTTAGGGAAAGATGTTGAGTTTAAATGGACTGACAACTATCAAGGGGCACTGGATGAGTTGAAAGATAAGCTGGTGTCTGCCTGGTCTTGAGAGGTCCAAACTGGGCCCTACCTTTCCACATCCACATTGATGCCTCGAACAAAGCCATAGGGGTAGCCTTAGGACAAGTTGAGGAGAAACTCCCATATGCCATATACTTCGTCAGCAAAAACCTGTCCAAGGCAGAAATGAACTATACTGTAACCAAGAAAGAGTTCCTGGCTGTAGTCCATTCCCTAAACAAGTTCAGGCACTACATCACTGGTTATCAAACATTTGTACACATTGATCATGCTGCGATTAGATATTTAATGAATAAGCCTGATGTCAATGCTCGTATCATTAGATGGTTACTTTTGTTGCAGCAATTTGATTTGACTATTGTCGACAAGCCAGGTAAGGAAAATGTTGTTGCTAACTTCTTGTCTAGATTGGATTTGCCTGCAGGTGAAGAAGGAACAGTGGATAACCAGATGCCAGATGAACATTTGTTTGCTATCTCAGTACTCTCTCCATGGTTTGCTGATATAACAAATTACTTGGTCTCAACACAGTTCCCTCCGCATCTATCCTCAAAGGAGAAGAGTAGAATTATAAGGAAGAGTGCCCCGTTCACTTGGATCGGGGGTAACCTATTTAACCTTGGCCCAGATCAGATCTTGAGGCATTGTGTTAGGGAGGAGGAAGTCTTTGACATCCTCCTAACCTGTCATGACGAACCTTGTGGAGGCCACTTTGCAACAAAAATGACTGCCTTCAAAATTCTACAGGCAGGCTACTATTGGCCTACTCTTCATCAAGATGTCAGAAGATACATCAGCCAGTGTGACCGATGTCAGAGGATGGGGAAACCGACTCCAAGGGATGAAATGCCTCTCCAACCTCAAGTGACCTTCGATCCATTTGAGAAGTGGGGCATGGATTTTGTGGGTCCTATCAACCCTCCTTCAAAGCAAAGGTCTTACATCATTGTGTGCACCGACTATCTGACCAAGTGGGCAGAAACAAAGGCAATCAAAGCAGCAACAGAAGAAAAGGTGGCCGAGTTTTTAAGGGAAAATATCTTCTACAAGTTTGGCTACCCAAGAGAGTTAGTCACCGATCAAGGAAGCCAGTTCACCTCCAACCTGATTAAAGATTTGCTCGCTCATCACAAGATCAAGCACAGGACTTCCACCCCATATCATCCCCAAGCAAATGGGTAGGTGGAAGTCACTAATAGAGCATTGGAAGGGATTTTGACTAAGGTTGTGAGCAGCAGCAAAAAGGATTGGGCAGATCACCTGGTTGAGGCCACCTGGGCCTACAACACCACTTGGAAGACTACAACAGGTTTCACACCTTATGAGCTGGTCTACGGGAAGAAAGTTTTGTTGTCCATAGAGTTTGAGTACAATACATTGAGGGTGGCAGCTCAGTTGGACCTAGATCTCAACCATGCTCAACGTGAAAGATTATTGCAGCTGAATGGATTAGATGAACACAGAATGCAGGCCCTCCTCCACTTAGAAGTAGTTCAACTCCAGAGGAAGATATGGCATGACCGGCACCTTAATGAAAAGCAATTCCAGCCGGGAGATTGGGTGCTATTGTATGACTCAAGATACAAGGATTTCAAAGGAAAGCTGAGGACAAGATGGTTAGGACCATATATAGTGGAGAAATGCAATGACAATGGTTCAGTCCTTATCAGGACCATTGATGAAGAAGCCATCCCCATGCTTGTCAATGGGCATCGATTGAAAATCTACAAGAAACCCCTTTCGAGGCAGGAGTTCATTGAAACTGTGGAAAAATCAGTGTTGGTAGTAGAGCAGGGTTTTGCCTCTATTCCGGCCACACCTTGATCATCAAAAAAAAAAAAAAAGGAATAAAAAGATCCCTGGGTGAAAACCTCTCTGAGGCGCCCAGGGCAGACAGTGAGGGTGAAAACCTCATGGAGGCGCCCCAGCTGTCTCTCAGAAAATAAAGAAATGGAATAAAAAGATCCTTGGGCGAAAACCTCTCTGAGGCGCCCAGGGCAGATAGTGGGGGTGAAAACCTCATGGAGGCGGCCCTGTTATCTCTCAAAAAAAAAAAAAAAAAAAGAAGAAGAAGAAGAAAAAGAAACAGGTTTAATCTCTGGAATTATTGCAGATACAGTGCAGATAAAGAAGGTCACGCAAAACGAGGACAAGGGTTCGTACCAAGCTACCAAACATCCTCACAGACACTCCCTCCATGGCCACTCACTTTTTCCAGGATTTGAACACATTCGGGTCGAGATTCAACCTCCTACAGGAAGTTCTGAGCTTTCTACAGGAAGTTTTGGGGCTTTCAACAGGAAGTTCCGCATTTCTACAGGAAACATCCTGTAGAGCCTTCGGGCAGGCCAAAATCAATTCTGGAAAGGGATTTAAATCTTGGAGTCTGTTGATGAGGCCTACAACCACCCCTCTCTTCCATCCATCACCGGTTTCATCTCTTTCCACCGCCATCACAACAATCTGGTCCTGTATTCCTGCACAGTCATGCAAAGAGTCTTGTTTTCCTCAGATTGAATTTTTTTTTCCAAAGGACAAATCAAGCACACAAAGACTCACACACTCTACCTATCAAAGCTCCATCAGGACCCTTCATCCGCGAATAAAACCTTGCTCGTTTCAGCATGCATCCCAGGAGGAGAAGCAGCTACAAGATGTCCTACAGGAATCCTGTAGCAGCTGATCCATCTAGAGCATATACTATGGATTCAATAGCAGCTGAAATCGACACAGGGGACATGTAAAAAGCTCCGCTTGGACGTGAACACATCCTCGACAGCTGAGAAAAGACAGAGCCGTGCATGCAGCGTTCACAACTAGAGGATCGGGTCCCGAAGCCTTACATACAGCATCAGCCAATGAAAGAAGGAGTTCCAGCGCCTGTGCACGAAGCAGCAGTAAGCAACGCCATCGTTCCACGTCGGAAGCCTGCAGAACACGTCCACAACCACCCAGGTAAGTTTCTAACCTTATTCGTCAAATTGCATAGACTATACTCTGAAAACTGCATGTTTGTGAAATGGTGTGGATTGAACAAATTTGGTGGCCAGTCAACTGGCCACCCACAGTCAGTCGAATGGCCTCGTGGGATCCGAACGAGCTCAGTTACGCTCGAATCCGCCAAAGGGACGAAGAGCCGACACATGGGAAGTGTCCAGTTGGGGAGAATCGGTGGATTGGCAGTGATGACGGCAGGTAATGGCAGAGAAAGGAAATGGCGGTCAGAGACACGCCGAAGAATGATGGCCATGACGTTGGCTAACGGATCGGCCTGGACACCTCACCCCCTCGCCATGAATTGCGCCGTAATTCAAAATCGTTCGGCCAGAGAACTCACATTAACCACTGTCATTTACACTTGCAACCGTTTTTCAGCAAAGTACGCGTCCTCCTCCTCTGCAGTTCGTTAGCCCAAGCTTCTCGGCCCGTTTCAAAATCCTCCCGCATCCCAAGCTCGTTCAGAAGCGCCGTGACGCCCTCCAGAAGTCGGCAAAGCTCTCTACAGGAAACGCGGCATAGCCTCCCGGAGCAGAAAAACCTGGACTTTCTGCGTCGAAATTGGAGTTTAGAAGAGAGGTAGGCCCGAAAACACCATTCCCATGCATGATATTTCGAAAGGTGGTGAATTAAATTGTCTGGAGTAGGAGAATTAGAAGCAAATCTGCCTGTGGGTCAAGAATAGTAGTTTGCCTGTGTGATACATGGAATTTTTTCAGTTGGTTCTGCGTCACATTCTCCTCCACGGTTCCTGTTAACAAATTCCTTCTGTAGAAATGATAAACCACTGTAAGGGCTAACCTGTGCACAAAGAATGTGACTTTTATGTGGTTGGGGATGAAAATTAATCTCTACACTCTGTCTATGAGAGCCTAATTCCCTTTTAACAGTCGAGTTTTGGGTAGCAACAGCATTATAACCAGGGAATTGGTGCAAAGTGAGATACAAACATCTGAGAAACCTTGTCCTGAGAATCAAAGGAGGAAACCATACACAGAATTCCCCTTCTGATCAGAACACAAGCCAAAACAGAGCATTCTCACCATGCCAGGAGGGTTTATCAGAAAGGAACCCTCGGATTCTAGGAAATTGCGAGAAACTCCCGAGGTGGTAGACCTATTTACCCGTGCCAATTGGATGACCTTCTGTGACAGAATTCAAGGTCATGATGATGAGGTAACATAAGAGTTCTTAATGTCTCTGCAGCCTAAATCCAAGATACTGGCCACTGTAAATTTCAAAGGGTTGACCTTAAAGCTTACCCCACAACTCATTAGTCAAGTCACTGATCTGCCATTGGGGATACCCTGGAGCAAAGAGGAGAGGGCATTGGGACAAAAAGCCAAAAAGGAATTCTTCTTACCAGAAGAACAGTTTTCAGAGGATAAAAATGGGGTCCGGAGAGCCAGCCTACATCCATTTTGGAGCGAGGTCAACCTTCAGATCATGAAATACATTACCTGTGAGGGGCGGTTCGGTATTGTATATGGTTATCACTTCTGGTTGCTAACTGAACTCAGGCATAAGATGGATTTACCCACAGAACAAAAGTTAAGCATCCCATATTTCCTCCTACAATCATTAATGGAGTGTGGCACAAAACTGAAGGAAGGGACACCGGACCATCTGGCTCATCATGGGCTTATCAAGCTTCTAGTAGAAGATGCCCTCCATGCCTATACTGTCCCTCTCTGCTGGGAGATTTTCCGCAATATGTCCAAGTATGATGATATCCGAATTCTGGCCGAGGAACTCACTTTATCCAGCAGTGAGGAAAGGGAGCACATTGAGGCAGAAGAGAAAGCCAAGGGTAAGGAACCCCAGGACAGACCATCACAGAAAGAGCAAGAAGAGAAACAAGAGAAATGCCAAGCTGCTGAGCCCAAAACTGTGGGTGGAATAAAGGCACAAACGCCAAGGGAGAAACGATTGCAAATCAAGGTAGAGAGTATTGAAAAAGTCCAAGCAAGTGAGGGCACACCCAAGGCAACCACATCAAAATTCAAAGAAAAGGCACCCCCAGCCAAGCAGGCCAAAACAGTGAAGACCGTTTCTACAGGAAGCCAGAAAACAGTCAGCACAGGACCTTCTACAGGAAGTCTGGAAAAAGGGCAACAGAAGGAAAAATCGCCTGAGATCTTAGCTAGGGAGGCAGCAGCTGTGCTGGCCACCCTAAGCACATCTCCAAAGCAGAAAGGGAAGTGGAAGAGGGAGCCTTCCATGTATTTTAAGGCAAGAAGGAGTGTGAGGATTAAGACTGGCAGACCCCAGCCACCGTCAAAAGAACCAATCACAATTGTAGACACCCCTGCCACACAAAAGGAGAGGTCTCCCTCCAAGGCATCCATCACTTATGAACGGGGAAGCCCGAAGACATCCACCTGGAGAGAAAGAATGAAAATGTTGGACACAAAGGCCTCTCTACAGGATGCTAAGACTATTCTACAGGAAACATTGGCTAGGCTAAAGGAGACCGAAGAAATGGAAGGTGAGGCAGCTAAATCAGCACAGGAGGAAGAAAAGGTGGAGAACATTTTGGAACCTAGCCCCCAGCCCAGCTTGGGCTCCTACTATAACTTCTTAGAGGCCGGAAAGATCATTCCTCAAAAATTCACAGTGCCACTTTTCCTTGCACTAAAAGAAGAGAGAGTGAGGACCCACACTTGGATGAAAATCACTAAGTCCAAGGGTGTGGCAGATATAGGTCCCCTGGAGGAACAACTCAAAGAGGCAAGAAGGGAATTGGCTATGGTCCGACATGTGGAGAGCAGCCAGCGGGTCAAGCTACAGGAAGAAAATGAGCTGCTTAGACAACAGCTACAATTACAGGGACAGAGGAAGGAAGACAGGCCTCACATCGTGGGAGAACAACAACAACAGGAGGAGCCCACAATAGCCAAAGATACCACTGATGAACAACAGAGAAGGGAAGGGATGCAGGCTGGAATTGAGACACTGAATCGACAGCTATAGGAAAAAGAATTACAAGCAAGCTTGGAGATACAGTCTCTGAAACAGCAGGTTCAAGAAAAGGAGGCCCAAATGGCCTGCATGGCCAGCTGGGCAATGGAAGCTCTGCAGTGTAGGCAGCCTGCCAAATCCTATGCCCTATACCTCAAGGATCAGTGGTTACAGTTTTAGATCAATACCTTGGCCCAAAGGGGCATCACCCCATTCCAAAATTATCATCAATTTGCAACTCTATGTGGCAGTAGTTCATCAGAGGATAAGGCCAAATTATCAGAGTTCTACTTGCACAACTTCGCCCTTCCGAATATGAATGCATGGGATCCCAACACTGTGCTAGGAGATGTCCAACTTATGGCCATGGCCTCTTGGATGAGTCATGAGGAGAAGAGAGCAGCAGAGGTCCGCGGCATCATAGGCAGAGAACTCAGTGAGCCACTGATGATCAGAGCAGAGCTAGATGACCCCTCGGCAGTGATAAGTGCCCGCCAGCACTTGGCCAATAGCCCTCAGGATCTATCGGAATACATTGAGCAACAGGCTCAAGCTATTGCCCACTTTGAGGACATGGAGAGACTATTGGGAGAAAACTGCCTGCATGCCTGCACAAGGCGGTGGAACACACTCCCTCACAACTTGAAGATAAAGGAATACCACTCTCCCACCAAGATGAGGGAAGCCTTGGCAAGGGTACCTCTCTACAAACAGTTGATGTAGAATTTGTAGGCCAATTGGATTGGCCTGAAATTCAGTCCTCCTTTTCTTTTGGGATTTCTAGAAGGGGTTAAGGAAGAGGAGGAAGGTAGACAATGGGAGGAAGTGGAAAGGAAAGCAAGATTCCACCACCGGGAAGAGGATATCACCGCAGAGGCCTGGGATGTGAGGGAGGCGATCAAAGCCATAAAGGATGATGAGCTGGACTAGTTGCTCAGAGGATGAGCAACCCATTTAGCAGGGGGGTGATGATGAGCCCCGAATTGGGTAACTTATTGGGCTCATTTTGCCTAGTTGTCCTTGTTCAATCCTCCATTTTTCATAGATTATGCATGTTTTTTAGTATGTTTATGTTATTTGAACGAATAAGGGTGGTCACTCTACCAAGGAGGCTAATACGTGGTCATTTCAGGTTTTTTGGACAAATTTCGGAGCAAAACCAATAAATTATGGCCGAGGTGACAACCAAGCTTGAGGTGAGGATTCGTAGGGAGGTTATCTCTGGCATTAAATGGCCCTTCCTCGAAATCTCCACCCTCAACTCTGAGCTCAACAGGCCACCAAAACGAGTTCTAAAGGCAGCTGAGAAGCTTTGGGAAGAGTGACTGTTTACTAGCAGTTGGAACAGCCGAGTCCCTTGAATTTAGGAGGGCTGCTAGGCCCCTCGTAGTGTATAAATAGGAAGGCCTCAGCCTTCGTATTTTACTTTTGGAACTGTTGGTATTTGCACTATAGTGTTGTCCTTTGCTCAGCTTGTTTTCTTGTATCTACTGCTGTATAACTTTCTTGTGATGATTATTTTTGAGTAATGAGAAGCAACTTTACTTTGCATCATATCTGAGTCCTTTATAGGAGCCTGCAGCTCTTGGGGTTGGGCCCAACCCGAGTGCTAAGGCCTCCTTTATGTATTGTTATTTGCTCTTTATGTATTTGCAAAATCATTTCTGTTAAGTAGATTAAATCTTGCTGATTAACTAGGTCACTATTGATGATTAGAAAGACTTTTGGTGTTCAGATTGAGTTGATAGGTTATTAACATGGAAAAGCTTCAAAAAAGGGCCATCAAGCACCTCTGATTTCACCTATCCCTCAGTGGGATCAGGAGCTGGGATCAAGGTGACCTTGCTGCTCACAAAAACACTGACTTTGCTTTGCCATGCAATCATTAGTGTTTGATTTTCATTTGTATAAGTTGGTTATATGTTCATATTCTTGAATGCTTCATTTCATAGTTAATATACATGGTTTCCTTGCGAATAAAACTTCTGTGCATTCTCTTTAATGTTAGCTAGATCAGAGTAGGTCAACGTAACTAGGTCTTAGATTTCACAATTCTTCATTGGTTCAGTTTGAAAAACAAATTGCAGAGCACCTATACCACTTCTCTATCTGCCCATACTTCATCAATCCCATCTGCTCCATCCCCTGACGCAGACTCTTGCCTCACGTTGCCATTTGCTCACATAACCCTAATTTTTGTGCAACATTGCTTCAGTCCTCCTTGAACAAATCCAGCCATCTACATCTTTCCTCAACTCCATCCACCAAGTCCTGGACCACCTCAAACCCTTATCCTACCTCCATACTCCCTCCTGCACCTTTCTCTCTCCATCCATCCTCCAAAATCCCATCTTTGAACAACCTGTAGAAAATTACAGACATCTTGTAGAAAATTACAGACATCGTGTAGAACCCCTGCAGACTTCCTGTAGAGGCTCACGAATGAGGTTTCTTGATAGCCAAACTCTGTGAAACTCTCTGGAATAGTGTAAGGGACCCCTTAGGCCTTCTCTGAACCTTCCCGACCTCCTCCAAGCATTTCCTCTCGATAATCCACCTCTGCACAGTCAAAACAGTCAAATCGCATGCATGATAATTCTGGCAACTTATTCAAAAATACAAAAAAATGTTCGTTTCAGATGTTACTGTAGAAGTAGCTTAGATACATGTATTTACCTTCCTAGAAGTCAATGGCATCTCTTTCAGTAGCTTGCATCCTCTTTCTTGCATCAGTAGGGCTAGCTGGTAAAATTAGGGTTTGCTAGGGTTTACGTTTCCTTTCAGCTTTCCAGTTTCCTTCTGCAAGTAGATCAACCTTCTTTGAGTTAGCTTTCATCCATCAATTAAAAAGCTTCTTCTCAGAGCTCATAGAAATTGGCTTAAGCTCCTAGTGTACTTGCGCCAGCTTACCAAGTGACAGCTGCGGCAAGAGCTAGTACTTGTGCATACAGCACCGTCGCTTCCAAGTTTGTTACGAACTACCGGGTTGATAAAAGTAAAGAAGGGAGTTCCAGGAGTTGCAGCATTATTGCTGCAATACTGGAGCTCACCACAGAGTTACAAGGTGGCTCCTACTTTTACATGAATTCAATATTACTGTGTTATATAGGTGAGGGAAACAAAACACAGTAGCTGATTTCTTGTCTAGGATTCAGAATACTAAAGAAGATTCTCCTGGAGAGGACAAGTTTCTTGATGAATATTTATTTGCAGTAACTACTAAGATTCCTTGGTATGCAGATATGGCTAACTATTTGGTTACAAGGAAACTACCTCCACATTTATTTCCTGGTGAAAGAAGAAAGATTATTCAGGAGAGTTCAAAATATTCATGGATTTCTAACGAATTGTTTAAAACAGGGACAGATCTTGTGATCAGAAGATGTGTTAGGGAAGATGAGATGCCTGATATTCTCAAAGCATGTCATGATTAACCATGCAGTGGACACTTTGCTGAAAAAAGGACAGCTTATAAAATCCTCTCTTTAGGATATTATTGGCCATCCCTCTTCAAAGATGCAAAACAATATGTCAAAAGATGTGACAGCTGCCAAAGAGTAAGGAAACCTACCCTCTCAAATGAAATGCCATTACAACCACAACTACTCATCGAACCCTTTGAAAAATGGGCTCTAGACTTCATTGGACCTATTAACCCACCATCTAAACAAAGAAAGTATATATTGGTATGTACTGATTATGTCACTAAATGGGTAGAAGCCAAAGCATTATTTTTTGCTACTGAGCATTCAGTTGTTAGTTTTCTTTACGAGGATATTTTTACTCGCTTTGGTGTTCCAATAGAAATTGTGACAAATCAGGGAGGTCAATTCACATCCAAACTAGTGGAGAAGCTGATGGAAGAGTAAAAGGCCAAGCACAAAAAATCTACTCCTTACCATCCGCAAGCAAATGGTCAAGTGGAGTCTACAAACAAAGTTATTGAAGGCATCATTACCAAGACTGTTCATCTACACATAAGAGATTGGGCAGAAAGGCTTCCTGAAGCTTTATGGGCCTACAGAACTACATGGAGGAATACAAGAGGACATTCTCCCTATGAACTTGTTTATGGGAAAGAAGTTTTGCTCCCCATTGAGTTCCAAGTTAGAACCTTCAAGATGGCAGTTCAATTGGGAATGGATCTATCAAAAGCCCAAAAGCATAGAATGGAGCAGTTGAATGAACTAGATGAGATCAGACAAGAAGCAATCCTAAGAACTGATCTAGTTCAATATCAAAGAGCTAAGTGGCATGACAAATACATCAAGGAGAAAAAGTTTCGAGGAGGAGATTAGGCATTGCTATTTGATTCCAAGTTCAAAGATTTCAAAGGTAAATTTCAGACTCATTGGCTTGGGCCATATGAGATTGACAAAGTCTTTAGCAATGGAGCAGTAAGAATCAAAACCATTGATGAATATCAAACTCCTCTTATTGTGAATGGTCACAGATTAAAAATCTATCATAAGCCACTCTCAAAGGAGGAATTTGTCAAAATCTTTCAAGATAATTCTGCAATAAGGCTGGTGAAGAAGAATCCTTCTTCTCCAGCAGCCTAGTCTTTGTTCTTTTCTGTTTTACAAAAAAAAAATAAAAAAATTATAAACTTGAAAACCAATCACTAATTGGCAATCTTATAGAGAAAATACAGGGCGAAAATCAGAAACTTCTGACGCCCTATATTTTCCAAAAAAAAAAAATTCCCTCTCATTTTATCCATAGTTTCATGTCATTTCGCTTCACTTCATTTCATTTCATCATCACATTCCACCAATAAAATCCCTTTTATGACCAGTTTTCATATATCATTCACTCAGTCATCATTCATTTCCATCCATCTCCATTCATTCATATGTTCACTGTGTCAGTTCCGCAGCTGAATT
Source organism: Pinus tabuliformis (assembly GCA_031772625.1). Lineage (NCBI taxonomy): Eukaryota > Viridiplantae > Streptophyta > Pinopsida > Pinales > Pinaceae > Pinus > Pinus tabuliformis. The sequence continues at coordinate 86,305,995 of CM062804.1, forward strand.
CTGTTTCTGCACCTAAAAACTGATTCTGCAGCCAACACTCTGTTATTCAGTACTAACAGTCAAATGTTGGCCAAATAATGATGAGAACAAAATGCAGATATGACAAAGGAAAATATGTTGAAGATATAAAGCACCTAAAGTACCAACAGAAAGCAGCCAATCAAAGGTCAGTGGGCGGAAGTGGTAAGATTCTAAGGTATGCAAAATTCATTTCAAATAGCATTTTAAAGCACAATCTATATAGTTATGAAACCACTGGCTCCATTATGTGTAATGATTCGCATTGATAGCTTTCATAACCGCTCCATGGCCTTTACATGATTCCACCACGAACTTTGCATTAATTTTTAACGGCCTCATGATCCGCCTTTGAATTTAACTCGTGTTTATTTGTACGTTGGCATTCCACCTACTGAACCGGGTAATTATGAGGACATAATCTATTTGATCACGGCTCTTTCCCGCCACACAAATCCGCAGTCATTTTGAGAACATGCTCACGCCTATTCCACAGCCTTCTAGTTCAAAAGCTGGGCTCACTCTATTTCCATACTATCCCATTGAAGTTGCATTTGTTATTTCTAGCCTGTTTACATCTCCATGAACTCATTCTCATTACCTGTTCTCTGCTCTTTCGTTTACAACTACTGGTTTTTCTCCACAAACCTTCTCCATTCCCCGCTAACACAACCATTTCACCTCTTTCAATCCATTACTCACAGTCCATCACTCACAGACGTATTTTAAGGCAGGAGGAAGGAATGGGTCTTCTGCTAAGAGCAGAACCGGAAGGGCCTAAATTCATGGAGGGGTATCCACAATTGAAAAGCATATTAAGGAAGGCACAGTGGCTGCAATTCATCCATAAATTCAGAGGTCACAATAGAGAAGTCACGAAGACATTTGCAAGGTCTTTTAATGGTGTGGAAGTTGAGGTTGAAGATCTTAAATTTTCAGTCACAGAGGCATCTATCGCAGCAGCAACGGAACTCCCACAGGAAGGGGAACGGTGGTTCAAAAACAAAAACTTTGATGAGAGGGCTTGGAGGATTATCTTACGCAATCCAGGTATGGATATAACCATTTTCAAACGTGGAATCCCTGTCTCTGCTCTAGAGGAAAAGTGGACTAGTTTATTATTGATAATCCAAAAGTTTATTACATGTGAAGAACGATTTGGGTCCATGTACATGTAACACATCCGGTTGCTAATGAATTTTCTAGAAAATCAAACCATCAATTTGCCTTACTTTCTATTGAATAGCCTGAAAAGGATGTCCATAACTGTACAAAAGAATCTGGAGGACATAGAACCCCACCTTTACCATCACGGCCTTGTAAAAATTTTGATTGAAAAATAGTTGAAGGAAAGAAAGGACACCTGGGAATAGTTTTTGATTAGAAACTTCTTTCAGGATCCACCTGAAACACCCGAGAGTAGCTCAGCAAGGAAAAGTAAGAGGAGGAAAACAAGTGTGAACATTCAGGACACTCCTACTAACATAGCTAAAGAAACTAATAAGGAAGAGAAGCTGTCTGAAAGTAGGAAGGAAAGAACTGAGGTTAGGAAGCAAAGAAAACTAAAGGGGAAAAGAAATATTGAAGTTGTCTATCAAACCCTAGAACCTTCCTTAGAAGAGGACCAAATACTTTCTGAAAGACTAATTTACCTTCAGGAACAATCAGCTGCAGCAAAGAGAAAAGGGAAAGAAAAACAAAGTGTGGAGAAAGGAGACACTAGCTCACAGAATTTAAGGAGGAGCTCTAGACTTAAAGGAAAACTGAGGAAAGTACAAAATAAAGGGGCCCACTTCATTGATTTAGGAGGGGAAACACCGGAACAGACTCCAGCAATCCCTCCTAGTCGTAGCCCACACCATACTCCTATTTCTCAACCAAAGTTTGAGATCAGTCCTTCTCAGCCAGATTTTGGGGACAGCCCAAGAAAGGATACACCTGAGATAGATCCAACCCAGCAAGAAATGTATGAGTTTATTGAGTCATTGGAGAAGACTGCCACAGATCAAGGCACTTCATCTTCCCAGCCTAATACAACCCAGGAATCTCTAATCCAATCACTAAAACAGGAAGTTTTTGAACTGGAAGTCCTAAATAGACACATCAAAAGAGAAAATGAAACATTGAAAGAATAGAGCAGGTTGGATAAGATTATTCACGACAACACCATGTTGCATCTTGGGCTGTGGCAGAAGAAAAATAGGAAATTGAAGAAAAAGAGCAGGAGGTTGAGCAGAGCTCTTATCAACCTCAAATTCAGGTGCCTAATGAGAAAGCCTAGGATGAAAATGGTACCAAGAAAGAAGAAAAGAAGGTTGGATGTGTTAGCAGAGGTCTCAAAACACATGAACTGAAGGGAGAATGGTCACAGTTTTGGTTGCATGAGGACATGCAACACCTTCACAGTGGGGGTATGTTGAGCCCTGAAACTACATCTCTTCTACACACTTTTCTAGACTTTTCCCCCTCACCAGTGCCTCATAAGCTATCAAAGATCATTACATATTGATTCTAAGCGTGCATTTAAGTGGTTTTCTAACTATGTTTTTGTGTTTGCTATTTGACTTAGATTTTTCTCATCAGATGCGGAATGCAGCCACTTTCTGCAGCTGACTTGAGATTCTGCAGTTGTTTTTGTTGATCTCTAGGTTACAGGTGTCAGCAAGCAAAACAAGGCATGTGGGCAGTTCAGAAATGATTTGGACATGGACCAGGTCCTATTGGTTTAGCCAGATTCATAGAGGAAAGCCTTGGTCAAACGGTGGTCAAACGAGGAGTTCTACAGCAAACATGTCTTTATTTTCAACACGTGAAGGGTTTGAGACCGTTCCTAGATCCATGGATTCATTTTGACAACTGTAGACTACCTCCACGACGCAAATCCAACAACCACCTTTTGGTAGATTGAATGATCATGGCAACCAACACGCTAAGCTCACGGGTGCTGTCTTTTTACGTGTCCTCTGCTGAAGGTGTTCCATAGGAAAAACAGTTATGTAATTTCCTTTATAAATAACGCGTTTGCAAATGCATGTAGCTAGTTTCTTTTATGTAGTCTTGTTGTTAGTTCATGTACTATGCCGTGACATTGGTCCTGTTGTTGTAATGAGAGGATCCTTCCTCTGTTTTGCAATATAACAAGACTCTGTTTTATATGACTGTGTGAGCGTAATTTCGGACTGACAGCGTGTTAACCAAGGCCGTGCAGAGGGCCCCTGCTGGCTAAGGTTTCGTTTCTTTATTTCTGTAAAGTTGTCATATGTTTTTGTCTTATTCCATTGTAGATATTTCATAGTTTGTTCACCTGTGTATATTTCATATTTTGGTTATGGTGTTAATGTTTCATTCTTGTACATGATTTTCCAAGCATTGTATATTTTTGCTAACACTGATCAGTGTGTTTCAGGATAGGCTAGGCTTGGGCATTTTCATACAATTTTTGCAATAAATAGTGACATGAGATTGGCCTCTCTGGTGACTTTGTTTTTCTTAGCTTTCAATTTCGGTTATGCTTTAATTTCAGTCTGAGTTAGTTTAGATATCAAATTCTTCATGTCATTTAATGTTATCTCTAGAGCCATGGCTTAACCTAGAAAAGCTACTTGGCGAGCTATCGGATTATGAGTGAGGTGATTTTATTTTACTTTCATTTCTGCAATTAGATATCAGGTTCTGCATGTTATTGACGTTCTCTCCAGAGCCATGGCTTAACCCCGAAAAGCTACTTGGCGAGCTATCGGACTATAAGTGAAGTGACTTGATTTTATTTTCTTTTGCAAGTAGGTAATTTAGATATCAATTCCTCATGTTATTGACGTTATCTCCAGAGCCATGGCTTAACCCCGAAAAGCTACTTGGCGAGCTATCGGACTATAAGTGAAGTGAATTGGTTTTACTTTTATTAGTTTGCAGTTTTTGATTTGTTTGAGTGCAATAGCTTAACTTTTATTTCTGTATTTAGATGAGCAGCAAAGATAGTGATTTCATGATCAGTAGTTTATCATTTGTTTGATTTGAATAGCTGCACATTTACACTCTTGTTCAAGTACTAAATTTATCACTAGTATGTTTTGAGATCCTCTGAAGTGTTAAGCTCTGGAAGTCATCATAAAGGACGTAATTGCCTTCTAAAGTATTCTTAAAACTTAGGAATAGGATTTCTATTCGCATTAGGAGACAAACCAAGATAGAACCCCCAAAAACAAAATAAAATTGAAAGCAATAAAAAGTAAGAAAGAGGTTGTCTTGCACATATAGTGCGCCACACTTCATCAGTTTACGACTCTCGGATTGATAATTAATGTAGTAATTTAGGACATACTAAATTGACTAAACAGAAATCATATTGCAATTGATTAAAACCTATCACTATTTGTAGGGGCCCTCCACATAGCAACTCATAGCTTCCAATCAACACAACGCTTGCACACAAAAACCAATTCTATTCACACAAAATTCACAAAATATTCAAAATTATATCATTCGGCGCACACCCAAATCACAGTGTGGCCATAAGTTTTATAGTAGGTCTCTTGGAATAAGTGCATGAATAATTCAAGCCTAATATCTCTATCCTATCTAAACTTATATCACTAAACCTTCGTTTTGCTATTCCGAAAGAAAAACAATAAGGTTTCAATCGATCTCAGGTTCTGTTATGCATTAATCTGGTGGTTGACTTGGAGTTTGACCGTGATCTCCTATGCATATCTTAGCAAATAGTTTCGAGCGGATAGGAAGGGATCCACGAGGGAGCCATCCTCTATCCATCTGCACCCGTTGTGCTGAATTGGAACTCCGGAACCTTGCAAACAATGGAGACAACTACATAAACCTGGATTAGCTGCGGAAACAGACTGATTTGGTAGCCAATTGCAAACTTTAACAAAACAATAGGGTATAAAGTTAAATATGAACAAGAAGACATATTATTGCATACCTTCATCAAAACCTAGTGGATATGGCTTTATTTAGGTGGTAAATATATAGGAAAAGAGAGGATCATTAGGCAAAAAGGATGTCATGGTAGGACAATCTTCGGACTCTACAAGTTTATGATCTGCATGGAGAACTCATTTCACCAGCCTCACTCAAGTCTTCTTCACCCATACTTCCAAAGTTTACGAACCCCTAATCCAAATTTATGTTTTGTAGCAAAGTGGACATCTCCCTTGAGAAAATCAAACCATATTGAAGAGTTTGGTTGAGCCTTTGATAGTGTACACCTCCTCTATGCCTTATCTCACCATCAGACACCGTTCCCACACTTTATTCCACCTCTCCTACCTTTCTATAGCTTTCAACCTATTTCCTGTAGTAAACTAGGATGTCCTATGGTAAAACCAGGACATCCTGTAGTACTACAGGAAACCCTGTAGCAACCTATTTTAAACCTGAATTGAGCAGAAATGATCATTTGATCTTAGGTTATGCCTCCACTTGGCTTCCATACCCTCAATACCATTTTGGACCTGTTTCCCCCATGCCTTTCTCCCTTGCAAAAGATCAGATTACTTCACTTAGCATTTACATTTGTAAAATCGAAAATCAGAAAGACCCTTTTCTGCAATTTCTAGTTAGTACATGCATACAACAGTCATAGTAGTTTTAGGATAATTTCCATGCTTACTTAGTCTAAATAACTAGATGTTAGAATGCAAGGTTAAATTAGGTCTCTTTTGCAAGTAATATGTGTAAATGTTTAGCTGGATAGTTTCATGTCACTTCATAGCACTTTCCCATTCATCATTTTCATTTCCTAGAGTAGGCAGCATTTCCTTTTTGCATTAAAGATAGTTTTCTGTTTGTTGTTAGTAGTCAAACTCCTTCTAGTCAATAGAAGACTGGTTTGAAAAACCCTAGTGGTCTATCGCCCCAATTGAAAAGTGACAAGAGTAGACCATTGCATCTACTGTGTATACAGCACTGTCACCTCCAAGTTTGTACGAACCCCAGGTTGATGAAGTAAATTTGGTAGCACTAGGAGTTGCAGCGTCCTTGGTGCAATACTAGAGCTCATCACTTCCAGCCCGAGGAAGTAGTGCATGAGACCCATGTCCTTTATCTCATATTCCACTGCAAGGTCCTCCTTGCAAGAGCTGATTAGTTTCTCATCACCTATTAATATTAAATCATCAACATATAAAACAATGATAATAAATTTACCTACTACCAAAATAGATAGAGGTTTTCATCCGCTTCACTTTTGGTGAAGCCCAAACTAGCGAGATAATTGTCGATCCTAGTTTGCTAAGCTCAAGGTGCATGTTTGAGACCGTACAATGCTCGCTTAAGTCTACACACATGAGAATCCTGATCAAATGTCTCAAAACCTTATCGTTGCTTGATGCACACTTCCTCCTATTAACACCATTGAGAAATGATGTTTTTACATCCATATGGGGGATCTCCCACCCCATATGCGCAACTAGTGCAAGAATTGATCTAATGGATGAATACCTTGCTAAGGGAGAAAATGTTTCCTCATAATCAATTCCCTCAACTTGAGAGAATTCTTTGGCCACACATTTGGCCTTATACTTATCTATGCTTCTGTTTTTTGCATGCTTAACCTTGAAGATCCATCTCAAACCCACAATTGATCTATCTGCCAATCTTGGGACCACTTCCCAAACATTGTTCTCCCTGATGGATTCGTATTCTTCCACTATTGCATCAACCCCAACTGGTTTCTCTACTGCTTCCTTAAAAGAGGATGGCTTAGTCATTAGAGCCATGTAGTCATTATACCTCTTAGGTGACCTCCTTTGTCTACGCAAATTTCAAGGGTCTCCCACATTCTCCTTCGCATCCTACACCAATCTATCAGCTTCCCTAGTTCTTTTTCTACCTTCTCTAAATGGTTTTGCTTGAATGGATGTCTCCACTTTGCCTCCTCTTTGATCCTCCATTTTTGGTTGCTCCACAATTTCTTGATACTCCTCTTGAGGCTCCTCCTTTGGAGCTAAAATATCCTCTTCTGGTGGGATTTGAATCTCCCTCTCAAGAGAGCACTGCATCGCTTTCTCCTCATCAAACTTTACATTCCTTCGCACAACTTCATTATGAGGGAAGGTACGTACACACAGTAATTATGTGGAGTTTCAGTGTAACCCACAAAAAATCTCAACTTTGATGTCTGCTCAAGATTCTTCCTCAAACCTTTGGAGACATGGAATGATCCAGGTGGCTCCAGAAACACTTAGAAGTCAGAGGGCTCATAATAGCTAAAAAAATAAAAGTCATCAGATGGAAGTGAAACCAAGACTAGATCGTAGTGCTCATCACCCTAATGCCAACGGTGTGAACGGCACTCAAATCTAAGTTCGTATGCTCAAGTTATAGTTGGTTAAAGTTCGGGTCAAACTTGACCAAGTCACTAACGAGGCAACAATTTGGTAGAGTCCTGACGCACGGATTCTAGCCACTGGAACAGATGAATTTGTTGCCTACTTAATTTCCTAGTGACCCTTAAAACAATGGACAGAAGTTTTTAGATGGTGGGTTAAATAAGAAATAAGAAATATATATATATATATATATATATGGGGTGGTTGGCCGCCACCCCCAACGGTTATTATATATGTATTGTAATTAAAATGGGTTAGGGCTCGGCTAACCGAGGACCCCGCCCATGGTCCACGACAATTGTAACCCCAACCAATATTAAACAACTGTTATATAACAATAACCGGTCGTTGACTGGTGAGACCGGGGCCGGTGGGGATCAAACTCGCCTAACCATTGGTCAGCTCACTCCACGGACGGCCCCACTCCATAACGGTGCCAACACATGCACCAAAATTGTTACGTGTTTAAAATGGCTTGCCTCCACCGTTAACTACCCAATAAACCGCCGCTCCAGAAAAAATTAAACGCTAAAGTATTTTGGGTAGGGCCGCAGGGTTTTGAATCTAGACCACCCCCGCCCCGATATAGTCAGTGCACCAATGAGGCAATGGGGCATCGTTGGTAACTTTGCCCAAAACACATTATGTAAACCAACCTTAATCATTCGCCTGACAATTTGGAGGACTGAGAACAAGTGGAGGTGGAACCAGCCCGAGAACCCAGAGTCGGAACCCTGCGAGCACGTTTTTGGAGGGATAATATTCTAGGGGAATATTCCACATAATATTCCTTGATGTAGTGAGGAATCTAAAAGATTCCCTAAAGGGCAATTTTGCACAGTGTCATATTCATGTCAACTTTATACTCAAAAGAACCAGAACTTCGCATGGAACATGATGGTGTGGTCTATTTCCTCGTATATGTAGCAGAAACTCAAGCATCTAGCAGCAAGAATCTTTGCAGAATCTTATGGAATATAAAAGATTCCCTCAGAGGCTAATATTTGACAGAGGCAGAATGATGCCAACTTTATAGTCATTTTTCACAGAATTTCACAGGGAGCACAGTGGTGTGCTCAGAATATTCATTCGAGCAACAGATTTTTGGCCATCTTCAGGAAGGAATCTTTGGGGGAATCTTTAAGATTCCTAAGGGTCCAAAATTTGACAATGTCAAAAAGGGGAAAAGTTTATAGTCGTTTGACACGATTTCACGCCACAAATTTAGCAGTGATATATGTTTCAGCAGCTGAGCTTTGCATTTTTTGGACATTCCTGAAAGTGGAGGTATATGATGCAGTTATGCCATGTCTTTCTTCTTGATTTGCTGAGATGATGTTGATGTTGTTGAGATCCTTTTTACCATTATGTTTAAGGATACTTGTATGCCACATCATGTGATATTTTACTAGATTTTCATGCTGAAGGAATGCCCATTTGAGTGAGAGTTCCTATAGGAGGACGTCTCATGGAGAGACATGCCATTCTGGTTGAGGGAATTATCCTTGTAATGGAAAAGAACAAACCATGTACATCATCATCATTTGCAGCATTTAATGAAGCGGCTTCCCCACTCTTGACATCAGGGCCTGGAGACGTAACCGACACTGGGAGAACTTCATTATCAATGTGTTTGTGTCCTATGAATTGTTGATCGTCATTATGTTTCCTCTTCTTTCGGTATTCACATGTGGTTGTTTTATACTCTTTCACATGTAATTATACTAACATCACTTAAGTAAAAGATCTTGGTTAATTCTAGTAGCTAAAGATATCTCGATTATGCAAGTAAATAAGGGCTCCAAAAATTCTGAAGTGATACACATCCGAATTTCCCTCCTAGAAGGCCTCCTTCGGTGTAATCATACCAAGAATCTGATGAGGACTTTGGATCTACAAGTACATTGTTGTGTTACTTGTCGCTTCTCACAAATACAATGGAAGGCCTTGGTCATGTAGCATAGCTCTCACAGATCCCGCAATGCTATGGTTCTTTCTCTCAGGTACCCCATTCTGTTGTGGGTTGTGCGGTGTCGTCAGCTCTCCTCGAATGCCCTTTTTCGCAAATAAATACTTGAATTCATTCGAAACATACTCACCTCCATTTCACTCCTGAGATTCTTCACCTTCTTGCGAGTCTCGTTCTCAACTAGTCCTTTGAATTCTACAAACTTTGAGAATGTCTCATCCTTCTTCCACGTGAAGAAGATCTGGCACTTCCTTGAGAAATCATCAATAAAAATAACAAAATATTTATGTCAGGAAGTGGAATCTGTCGAGAAAGGTCCATAAACATTAGAGTGGACTCTTTCCAAGACTACATGTGCTTTGTTGTCTCAACCATGGAATGTGGAATTTACATACTTCCCCAAGGTACAACCCTTGAAGACATCTTGTTGCTCAAGTGCTCCTTTAGGTAGGCAAGTGGTTATTTGTTTCATTATTTTCAGGGCTTCATGATGCAGATGGCCCAATATCCTATGCCATAGTTCAATGACATCGCGAATTTTCACTTTCTATGCCTTAATGATTAATGCAGCACAATCTTCCACATTAATTTTATACAAGCTCTTCACACAAACCTCGATCTTCTTCACCTGTCCAGTGGCTATGTGTCTTAAGAATGTTTTCCCTTTGCTGAAGATCACATCATAAGCCTAAAGAGATGAGGTTATTCTTTAGGCCTGGTATAAACATTACATCTTTGAGGCGAAGTGGGGATCCTAACTTCCTCTTAAAGGTTACTGTAACAATCCCCATAACATTATACCTTCTGTCATCCCCAAGCTCAATATGCATCTGGAGATCTTCCTCCTCTAGGTCACTGAAAAACTCTCTATACCCCGTCATATAGAACAAGGCATCTGAATCCAAGTACCACACACTCCCCATTATAGTGTTGGCCATGCATGCGATAAGGGTGAATTCAAGCTCAAGTTGTGAATCTAAAGCTTCACCTGTTTCTCCTCCTAAGTTCTTCTTGCCAGACCTTTTGTGTGGACACTTTGTAGCATAGGGCCCAAATTCATGACAATTGAAGCATTTTATTTTGGAAAAATCTTTTTTGCTTGCCCCCTTGGTTGGATTCTGGTTTTGTTTGATATTTCTTCCCTTTTCCCTTCTTTCCCTTTCCAACTAATGCAAAAAAACAAATCATCCTTTCCCTTGGATGAGGTTCTGTCTTTGGTATTCTACCTGATCTCTTCTTCTACCAAATCAAACCACAAATGTTCCCAATCTGGTAGTTTCTCCCATCCGTTCACCGAGTCTTGTTAGCTATGCCAGCGTTTGGGAAGGCCTAGAAGAGCTAGGCTCACCAGGTCATCTTCTGTAACATTCTCACCAACCCCTCCAAGCTTGTCTCGAACTTGTGTAAATCTAGTGAGGTAGTGTGGGATAGTGTCATTCTTCTGCATATTGATATTTTGAAGTTTGTCTTCGAGGGCCAATTTTCTATGGCAATTTCTATTCTAAAATAGCTCTAACAATGCCTTCCACATTGCGAAAGGAGTTTCTTTCCCATGGAGATTTGAGACAATATGGTCTCACACTCCCTCCAAGATTATTCTCCTCGCCTTGGCTACATCTTTCTTCCATTGAGCTAGGTTTTGGGCATCAGCAAATCTTGGTTTTGCAATTTCAATCTTGACATATTCCAGAAATTCGTTGTCATCAAGCACCGTCTCCATGCGATCCTTCCATGCAATGAAATTTGAGTTGCCTTCCAAGGCATACTCTAATATCAACTCGTTGAAGGTCATTTTCCCAACTTTGAAGAGATCCTACTACAGTAAAGCTGCAAATTCAAACCTCTTGAGGAACAACTTCGAAATTCTTGTTATAATGTGAATCCTGCTCTGATACCATGTAGAAATAGGGTGATAGAATTGCAAATTCTCAAGAAGTTTAATATAAAATCAAGAGACGCAATTCCACTCTACTGATCTGTGGAATTTAATTCACAATTTAGAACAACATTCATAAACATGCAATAAGAAAAAACCACACATGCGCACTAGTTTTCTAGGGGAACCCAAATGGGAAAAACCCCTTACGACTCTTTGCATTGATCAGATGAATAGAGTGTTGAGAATGCAACAAGATGATGGAGATTAGTGGAAAGGAGTCGCCTTCACTAAGTGGGCCCGCAAGCAAATTATGGCGCAAAGTCTATTTTTAGACTGTCTATTTTTAGACATATGGATCATGGTCTATGAGTTGCAGAATGTTGTTTATGGATGATTGGTCATGTTGGGAAAAATAGATGGACTTCTATTTTTGGATCACAGCAGGAGTGATCAAAGTCTGTTTTTAGAATGCCAGGTTAAAAATAGAAAAGTCAAATATTATTGTCTCATAATAATATTTAGACTATAAACTTTATCTTATCCTCTTGGAGCACTTCAGTTTGAGCTACAGATGTGGCACATGCAGCTGTCATAAGGAAATACGCTTTTCTTATGAGTCAGTTGATCTATTGCATGTAGGACATCAGTTAGAACTCATGCATGTGAGTTCTGTGGAGTTGATGGAGTTGTGTTCAGTTTGACTTTGTTAAACTAGTTGTAATTAGTCTAACTGCAAATAGACTAGTGATGAGTGATGTGATTTAATTGATTAAATTAATTCACTAATTATTAACTCATAATGCAACTGAAGAATACATCAGTTAACTCAGTGCATGTACAGTTTAGTGGAGACAGGTGTTAGAGGTTGAGATTGCTATCAGTTGTGGCTATAGTTGTGCATGAGGTCTTGCACAAGCAATCTATTGAGTATGCCAATGATTATTTCCCAACATATGACCAGTAGAATAGCCTATGCTCATGTGATTTCCAGTGTGGGTGATTCTCAGTAGGTATTGTGCAATAGAGGCAGGCAAAGCAGCGGAGGAGATTTGAACCTGTGACTTGTTCGGATCTGAGCTAGTTTTGTGTGTAACAGGTGGAGATAGTGTTGGAGTACTTGAGAGGAGTATTGTACTATGTAATGTTACATGTTCTCAATCATTAATATACAGATAGTGTGGGGTTTTCAGCTGTAAGCTTTCCCCAGGATACATACTGTGTTAATGTGTGCATGCTATTGATGTTTCATTGTTTTTAATGCTGCTAAATTGTTGATCAACATAGAGGAGCTTATGTATTGTGCATGTATTCCCCAATAGTGCATCATCAGGATAATCTCTGTTGAATATGTGTTTATTATTCAAAATTTCTACATAGAGAATGTATTACAATTGCTTCCCCACTTTGAGCACAACCTGCAACTGAATAACCTATCTCTCTACACAATGAGAAGCTTTGACCTAGACTTATTCAATTTCTACCTTTTCTTGAGCCCCTATTTCCTTGCGCAAATCCTAAGAAACTAGCCCCTATTTTTAGGAATTTTCCTCCAATTGATTGCACAATTCCCAATAATTGATCATCTAACTGCATGCAACACCTATACACTCAAACTAGTTTACAACTGCTTCTTACACTCCCTTGGAATCCCCATCACAACTGAGGAAGTCAAAGTGCTTGCATGTTGTTGGGTCTCCGTTTTGTCCTATTTTTTTATCTATTTCTCTCATGTTGTCAATTGGGTAAATGATTATTTTTGAAGAGTATTTTATACTTCTTTGTTTTAATAGGATTAAAATAGCATTAATGAGAGTTTAATTAAGGCTTGTATGTTGTAGGATTAAAGCTTGTTTTATTATACTTTGGGCGGTGCTTGCACCAGTGCATTCACATGCCTGCACCATTGCACTTACCTACCTGCACCATGCATTGGGATTCCTACACTAGTTACAGTGGGATTTCTGCACTAGTTATAGTGGGCTTCCTGCACTATGAAGGATTCTTGAACTACATTCACGTTCCTGCACTATGAGTCCAATGATTCTGCGTTGCTACTCTTAATTGCTTCACCAGGGCCCTACTCGAAGAGGAAGATTGTGAAGCATACAATTCCTGGATTGTTAGACAGAGTGTTGGGAGTACATCTTGTATTTTGGGCAAGACAATTGATTGTAATTACCATGGGAAAACGTACCTAGAGGTTCACAACAATGTTGATATCTGCGAAATAACCAAGAGAATTATCTCTAGTTTTGAATGATGTTCAAATGAATTGCAACTAGAAGCATCAAACCGTGTATAATCTTAACAATAAAACCACTGTGTTCAACACATCCTGGGCATCCACGTTTACATCTTTCGCTCACTGCAAATGGCATGAAGACATGCCTTGACACACTTTCCGGAGTGGAGAGACAGCCTTGGGCAGTCCTTCGCTTTCGAATTGTTGGTGTTTGTGGTTTCCACGTGGCCACTGATACAAAAGTGGTGGTGAATTGGGGGGATTAGCAATTGGATCGACCATCGCAATGAATGCAGCAATATCCGGACCAATCTCAGGAGCTTCAACAAATCTAGCAAGGACAATAGGATCTGCAGTGACTGGCAACAAATATACAATTTGGATATACATGGTGACATCTGTAATCGGTGCGCTAATAAATGCAATGACTTATAACATGATTCGAGCCCCAGCGAATCAATCAACAACATAACAACTTAGATATTTCTCGCATTCTCGAATCTTCCAACACCATATTTGAAGACCACTTCTCTCAGTTAATCGCACCTTCCAGCAACAACCACTCCAGGAAAAGAGGAACGATTCACCAGAATCGTTCCCTCTTTCAACACTTAGTTTCAAATTAATTCCTAATTCGACAAACTGTTAATAATCTTCTTGTATTTTAATTGGCTATTGAAAAATCCCCAATTTGTAAATTGATGCCTATATAAATTGCCTGGAGCAATAGTCAGCTTAGTCAATCAATTAATTACAGTAAGGAAGGAAATCGACCCAGCCAGGGATAGTGCGCATCAGAGGAAGGCGCAGAAGGGAAGAGGAGTTGTTCCAATGTAGCCTCATGCAATTCATCAGTTGTGGGTCGCTCCTCCGGTCTTGCTGGAGTTGAGTGATGTCTACATAATGCACTCAAAGAGGGTGTGAGTTGGCTGGGTTGGCCGCCAAACCAGCTTGACACTGCTCTCATCTTTTAAGCTAGATAGCATTTCAATTCTTATTTGTTGTGTGAATTTTATTTATTTATTTACAGTTTCTTTCTGCCTTCAATTTCCAGTTCTAGAATTAATTCAATTTGCTGCAATCTTTTATTCTCAGTTTTTAAAGTTAATTTGATTTGCTGCAAATTGTTCCTATTTCATTTGTTGCATCAAGGGTTGTGCTTGGAGATTTCCTTTTATCAATTTGCGTCCAGATCAGCTCTGCCTTTATGAGCTCCAGCGTGTAACTCGAATTCTGTAAATTAATCGAGATCTATTAATTTATATTTCAGAATACGAGATCAATTAAATGTTTATGGTTCTGAGGTCTTAATGTATTCATTTATGTGAAGTTACAGAACCTGTGCATCCTCAGGAAGCACCAATCACATATATTATCTAAAGCTGCGATTTTTACGCTTGCAGAACTGACATTTATAAATAAGGAAACTACATTGTGTTGATATCAATAAATGTTTAATTACCATTATAGTTTCCTTTAACTTTTGGACAGATTCACAAGATTTATTTTTAGGACAAGCAAGGCGAGAAATTCATATTAATCTAATTTCTTTCGCATTGATTGCTTGTATTTCCCTTATGATTTTGATTACCTGGATTGATGTTTTCTTGAATTATCTTTAGTGCAGGATTTCATTTATTGATGAGATTAAAACGCAAGATAGACTAGCATTTATTTTGCAAGTTGCCAGGGCTCTCTCTAGCATTTCCATTGTTGCGTCTTGAAGTTCACAAACTATCCGGATTGACAAATTAAATGTTGGTACATTTATATACCCTATACTACACCCAACACATGCACTATCTATTTTGAGTTGATTGATCAATTAATTGGATGATCATTGGGTTAGACCATTGTCCCACTACACAACTAACCTTCCACTAGTTCCATTAACTGTTAGAACTAGATTAACTGAACACAATTGGATATAATTGAACTAGATTACTAAAATTTAGCAATCACACATTTTTAACTGAACTCGAAGCCCTCTAACACAAATTTACTAAGCTAACTAAGTGACAAGAACCATGTCACACAATTTAACTGCCTCCAAGTTGTTTGTTAATGTGGAAATTCGAATTTTCTCAATTTAACCAAGGCAAAATCAAATTGAAACTTGTGGGCTACACTTCTCAACGTAGGTAAGTACATATTTTTATATGTATCCAATTAGAATATGGATATTCGGGATAGAAAGCATTAACTTTGTCATTGATCTAGTTTTCAATCTAGTAAACCTGAGCAAAAGAATTTTGATACTATAAAACTTATCTAAAAAAGAAAGGTTTTTTCTATGAATTTGATTAATAAAACTTAGAAATATATATATATATATATATATATATGTGTGTGTGTGTGTGTGTGTGTGCGCGCGCGCGCGTGTGTTTGTTTTGATATTTAAACTTAAATTTACAATAAAAATGGTAAGTTTAATACTTTTTTCTTTTGGTTTTAAATTTTATAAAGCTGTGATTACATATATCAATGTAATGTTTTTAATAAAGATTAATTAAGTTCAGTTAAGATTATTTTAGAATAGAATGTTTTCCTTTTTATTGTTAATTTCATAATGAATTTATAAAAATATATATTATTATAATAATTTTAAGTTTTATTAAAATATATTTATACGAATGACTTAAAAAAAATTAAAACTCTACCTATCATTTTTAAGATAAAGAAAATTATATTAAAAAAAACCAAAATTATTTTTACTCTTTTCTAAATTATGTATATTAAATATTTTTTAAATTTAATTTGTTTTTTTTAAATCTATCAATTTGAAAAATATATATATTATTTTTTCCTTTCTATATATATATATATAATTTTGATCATTCATTCTATTTATTTATTTATTTATATAATGTTAAATAAGAAATATTGGATAGTTTTATGTATATTTTCACAATTATTCATATTGTAGAAAATTGTCTTTTGGATTAAACACATCGCTAGGATTGGATCGACGTTTCAAACCAACTAATGTGGTTCATCCTCACGACAAGGTGAGAAATCAATTGATCTGATAGATTAAATAGCAAGGATACATCATTGTCCAGGGTTAGCCATAGCAAGGATACATTACTGTCGAGGGTTAGCTGTAGCAATGATACATCACTGTCGAGGGTTAGCCATTTAAAATTAGTCGTTGGTGAAATTATTACTGAGGAGGGAAAATTATTTTAGAATATGTGATAAAGGGATGTTTGTTAAATTATTTAATATTTTAGTTGGAAAACTAGCTGTTATGTAATAATAATTAAATATTTTATATCAATATTATAAATAATTTGTTAGTTTCTATAATAATATCATTTAAGAATAGTTACTTTATTTGTTAGGGTTGACCTAATTTAATCTGAATAGGTTGAAAACTAGTTGTTATATTGATACACTAAATCAACTTCTAAAATAATATTAAATGTAATTAATTTATATTAAATCAATTTAACCAGGAGAAATCTCATCTTCTTGAGGTTTTTGAGAATAATGGATATAGCAGACCCCAAAGTCTCAAGGCCTTTCTCAGAGCTAGTAAAGAACCTAGGGTTAAACTCGCTCATGACGATCCTATCTCTAAGGTTCATCTCCCATATATCCAAGGTACCACTAATAGAATTGCCTAGAATATTCTTAAAAAGAGTAATGTCTCTTCCTCCTTCAAACCTCTCAATACCATTAAAAATTCCCTTAGATCTGTTAAGGACCCTATTGACCCTAAAGACTCGAAAGGGGTCTACCTCGTTCCCTGCTCCTGTGGTATCCCCTACATAGGAGAAACAGGAAGGTCTATTAGACAAAGGATTAGTGAACATGTGGCTAACATCAAACACAATCGCTCACGCACATTAGCCCTTGTAGAACATGTAGAGAAATCAAAACACCATGTTTGCATTGAGGAATCCAAAGTCATCGCTAAAATAGATCATTTCCACCACAGGAAACTAAGGGAAGCAATTGAGATTGAGAGGCATGCCAGTAACCTTAATAGGGATGATGGCTGGAAACTAAGCAAAAGCTAGATTCCAGCTCTCTCTTCTTAACTCCTCCTCCCTTTCCTCGCCTTCTTCTTTTTATTCTTCTTATTTTTCCTTGTTTTTCCTTTTTATTCTCTTTTTCTTCATTTGTTTTCAGCCCTCCTATATTTAATTTAAAACTTTTTTGGTTAACTATGCTTTCCTCCTTTTCTAGGAGGATAAGCTATCCTCTTTCCTTTAATAGTCTTTTTAGAGGTATTGGTAAAATACAATGTATTAAAAAAAATGAATTCTTCCCTTAGGTAGGTTTTCTACCTTATGGGTATGTTAGATGTCACCCCTAACTAAGAATATCATAATTAATTAATTTTAAAAAATGATAATTACTTTATAATATATTTGTTTATTTTTCAACCAAATTTATAATGATTAGGCCAACCCCTATCAAATTGTTTTATATAAATTAATTATTTTTAATATTATTTTATAAATTGAATTAATATAAATTAATTACATTTAATATTATTTTAGAAATTGATTTAGTGTATCAATATAACAGTTAGTTTTCAACCTATTTAGATTAAATTAGGTCAACCCTAACAAATAAAGTAACTATTCTTAGATGATATTATTATAGAAATTAACAAATTATTTAGAATATTGATATAAAATATTTAATTATTATTACATAACAGCGAGTTTTCCAACTAAAATATTAAATAATTTAACAAACATCCCTTTATCACATATTCTAAAATAATTTTCCCTCCTCGGTAATAATTTCACCAACGGCTAACCCTGGCCAATGATGCATCCCTGCTATTTATTCTATCAGATCAATTGATTTCTCACCTAGTCCTAAGGATGAACCACATTGGTTCGAAACATCAACCCAATCGTAACGATGTGATTAATCCGAAAGACTATTTTCTACATTATGGATCACAAAATCCTTAGATCTAAAATTATTCATGTCCTTAGATCTAAAATTATTCATGTTGTCAATGTTTGGAAAAGAATTATGTTTGGGAATTTAGTTTGTCTAACAACAATTCTTTTCACAAATATAGTTCTTTTCTAAAATTCATTTTACAAAATATTGGATAATTTAGTTTGTCTAACCACAATTCTTTTTGCAAATACAATTCTTTTCTAAAAAATCATTTTACAAAATATTGGATAATCAAGACATATTTTGAAGTGCCAACTAAAAATTGTCAAATAACAAATATTAAATAATACTACAAAATAAAAAAGACTATACAACTCTTTCGCTAAGAGTTAGTCTTACATCAAAAATTGGTCTTCCATGTAAGGAAAAAGTTAACAACCCAAGACCCAAAGACATATAGTAAAAGTGAAAATGTTAGAGCCTCGAGATGAGTTCTCATGACGGGCCGGTTCCACTCTACAAGGCAGGCGCTTTGGGCACAAATAACCCCTTAAATTATTAATTTTATAATTTGATATTTTTAACATTTAAATCGATATCGATATTAATATGTTTTATGATCTATAATATAACTAATTTAGGAAGAAAAACATAAATTATAATATAATATAATCATAACGAATATTTTTTAATTTTAATGTGAAACATTGCTTTTGTATTTTTATTATTGGATTTTGTTTTATATAAATTTATATTAATAAAATAATTTTTAAATAAAACATTAATTTATTGTATAAAGTAATGAATTTTTATTTAATATTTTTTATGATTTTTTAAGTTAATTGGTTAGTTGAATTTATAAAAAATAGATTATATTTTTATTGAATTTAATTAATATGTAAAAGTATACTTATAAGCCTATTCGTTGTTAAATATAGCATGGCAATATTTTCAAATAAAAATAATATTTGATGTTGATTTAGAAAATGTATTTTTTTTAAATAATGTTGGAATGTAATAGTTGTAATTGGATAAAAAAATTAGAGTATGATTATATAACTTCTACTTTTTTATTATAAAGATCAATGTGCATGTGGCCTCTTGGTTGCATATGTTATGAATGTTAATGTTTACTCACTCATGCTTCGGAGAGCAAAATGCAACGAAATCTGAAAACCCATTTGATGGAAATAATAATTATGTAGATTTTGAATTTACATTGTAAGGTTTTATGTTGGGTGAAATAATATAAATATTATGGAAATATGGTAATATAAAATTATATCGTAAATTAGTCTAGATTTATTTTAATTCTGGATTTATTAAGTGGCGAGAGATCAGATCTCTTTTTACTCTGAAAGAGGTTTGCACTTCAAATTTGATCTTTCTCTCGGCACTTAATAGATCCAAAATTAAGATAAATTTAAGTTGATTTAATTATTAGTTATAATTACAATTATAACTATAATTATAATTATTAATTTTATATTTTATATTTTATTTTTTGTTTTTTAAATTTTATTTTATTTTTATTTTTATTGTTATGTTTATGTAATTTTTTAGAGTCAAAGTGTTTCAATTAGTAATTATAATTATTAAGCTCATTGGGTGTAGAATAAACGGTGATGGGTGTATTGGTGATGGGTGTATTGTTAAGGCTTTTTGTGATGTGAAGGTCACAGGTTTGAAACTTTGTGGGCTAAAATCCATGTTAAGAGTTGGTGTGGTCTAGGCAGGGTGAGATACTCATTGATTTTGATGGTTTAGATGCCCTCGGTCTCAGTTTCTCAAGTCAAAGATTAGGTGTACAGTCATCTCAAGACTCACACCACTTAGCAAAAATAAAATAAAATAATTATATATATATATATATATATATATATATATATATATATATATATATATTTTATTTTTTTTCTATATAATTTGACCAAGTCAAAATATTTACCTATAGTATAATAAGATACTACAAGACAGAACACATCTAAATAAAATAACTTTACAATGTGAGCCAACTTTCTTTATCCAAATAAATATTAAATAAAAGTTTTCAAAAATAAACATTTTTTTTCCAAGAAGTATTAGATAAAAGCCTTCAAAGAAAAATGTTTATGCGGAAATTTTGTTTCAAATTTTTTGGATTTTTCCTATATAAAACTTAGGTGAAAAGTTTTTTCAAAAAAGTTTAAGTTTAAATATAAATAATTACAAGTGAATCACATCATTTACCAATTGTATACATTAGTTTAAGATTAGATTGTGTATTAATTTTTTATAAGCTTTGAATATTAAAGAATCAAGAAATCGTATAGATAAAGAACAATAAATTTTAAGAAGATATAGTATTAATAAACATTATTATCATATTGAAACATAAATGAGTTTACAATTAGATTGTGTAGTAATTTTTTATAAGTTTTGAATATTAAAGAATCAAGAAATTATATAGATAAAGAACAATAAATTTTAAGAAGATATGTTATTAATAAACATTATTATCATATTGAAACATAAATGAGTGTAGCTTAATATAATAGAGAACATTTATCACAATATGTGTTAATACATATATATAAATAATTAAAATCATAATTAATTCCCATAAAATAAGAAATATATAGTTAATTTTGATTACCTTAGTGGTGTCTAATTCTCTAACTTTCCTACCTTGAGTTATGCATCAATCAACCTAGACAATTACCCAGTAGAGTTTCAACTATCAACATGATTACAATGACTATCTCCAAATGATCCAAAGATCTGATGAACATGTTGTTCCAACATCCCCCCTCAATCAACACAACTCTTTCAAGATTCAAAGAGTTGGAATTATTGTTATACTACCCCTTATAATCGTAGCTTCATAAAGTACAAGCATAGCCCTAAGTGTCACAAAACAAGTTTTTATAAATTATTTTTAAAAAATATCAACAATTTAACTATATGTCTTGTAATAAAAAAGAAACATAATGTCCTCTTGTACCAACTATCTTAAATAATGTGCATGAATCTCCACATGCTTCATTTCAGAATGAATAATAGGATTGCGAATTATTTATTTGCACTTTGATTGTCACAATACACCATAGTTGACTCCTCAATTGGAAATCTAAATTCACCCATTAGGTTGTGAATCCACACTACCTTTGTGCGAGCATTAACGATTCATGTATGTTCATCTCTTGTGATCAATAAATAAACAACCTACTATTCTTAGAATACCACATGATAGATCCAAATCCAAAATAAAATACATGACATGAAGTAGATTTCCTATCATCAATGTCTACATCCCAATCCAAGTGGTATAAATGACCAACCGAATCAATTCTTATTACCATAATTTATACCAAGTTGATATTAAAAATTGAATAATAAGATCATTTATATATAACCTAGAGCAGAAATAATTCCTATTTAATAAAAAAGTGTAGTAAACTTTGATTAACTTAAATGCAGCCAAATCTCTTGCTTTCCTATCTTGAATTGAACACCAATTTCATGAAAATAATTGTTTATTGATATGACCAATCAACTACCCAACCGACCTTGGATTGTCTATAAAATGGCATAAATAAACTTCTTGTTCCAACACCAAGGGATAGTGCCTCTAGTTACCTACCATCACCACTAACAAGTGTGAGGTGCACACACATTTCAATAACTTACATGTATCTTAAGATACCCAACACACCTCCGTTGGTATTCATAGTCTCTTCAAGCATTCATGTGAAAGGAAAATAATGACAAAGATTAATGATATACAAAGAGTAGCAAAATAATGACAAAGATTAATGATATACAAAGAGTTTATATAGTAAAACTTTGACAAATTGTTAAAGAACTGGCCAGGGAAGTAAATAGGTATTCTTACCATAGTTAAGATAACTATAGTTTGGTTTCAAAAAACTAACATGTTAGCCCTAACTAAGTAAGCTTTTATTAATTAACTTTAACACAAATCCCCAAACCTTTAAAGACTATCGCATATGATACCATAATCTACTCTTACACCAAAACCACAATTATTAACTTAACAACAACCTCATGTGCATGACCAAGTCTAATCATCTTTATAACCAAGTCTGAACACACTTGTATATATATTTGATTTCACTCAACGACCTCTTTGGTCTTCTAACCTATACAAAGATTTGGGGAATTTTTTCTGAAAAATAAACTCTATAAATATCAGTATATGCATAGGATTTCACCCTGAGATCCCTAACATATATGGTTTTTAATAAAATATTTATGGAAAATAAACGTAGCCACCTTTTTAAACTCCAAAAGCTGGGCATGTTTCAAATATCTGACATATCTGATCTCAAGAAAAATGGACTGTCAAATTCTACATTCTCAACTTCAGCTGTTCTTCTTAGAACAATCCACTACAAGATTTCTCAATTTCAGAATGGCATGCATTCTCAAATTTGATGTTGAAGGTGTCACTGCAGCGTACCATTGAGAACCCCACATTACTTAATGTGACAAAGATGGGTTCTGGTAGAATTCTTGGTGGCTGTGCATTTTCAGTTGGCGTAGACATGACAACATTGACATATACTGACAGGCTGTAGAGTGGCAGGTCAGCATACGGATTCTGGACAGCGCTGGTGCATTGCATGTGAAACACTCCAATGAAAATAACAGCAGCAACTCTACATAGCAGTGAACAATCTTTGCTGTGGTGTAAGTGCAATGATTCTGATGACACTTACAGCAACATCTATCTGGAGGAGCAATTCTTCCAATGGTTTTGTGGGTTGCATAGTCATTCATTGGGTCTAAACAAAATAGAAAATCATCCCTCATCCAGACATGGATGGTCAATTTCCAAAATATTCATGGATGGTCAATTTCCAAAATATTTGGAAATAAGTCAATTTTTTCTATTTTTGTTTTGCAGATTCTAGAATATTTCCAAAATTAAAATTAAGTTGTATTTTTTAATCATCTAAATATGGATGATTAATTTCTAAAATATTTTGAAATGCCTAATTTTTTCTTACTCTTATCCGCTCTCAGATTCCAGAATATTTCCAAAATTAAAATTAAGTTTGGCATTCTTTATGTTGTGATACTTTGTTTTATAAGAAGTATTATAAATATTGACTTCGAAATATTTTAAAATGTATATGAGAATAGCAGTTTTTTTAATATTTAAATTAATAAGTGTTATAAAGATGGCATAATCTTATATTCAGGTTGTTTTAAGAATTGTCTTTTTGCTTGATTTTCTTTATTATAATTTCGCTATATAATTTGTGGGAGCTGGTTCAAATTTTAGCAATATCGACTTTTTTTATTGTGTTTATTAAAATGAAGAAATACTTTTGATTTTCTATATCCAAGTTAACCACATCCTTATAATATATAAAATTCATTTTATCTTCTAACACTTTATAGCACCACAAATTCTCTTTAAATTTAAAAGCAATAATATTCTTATAATTATGAATATTCTAGAAAATAATATTTTTCTATATTCTTCAATTATTTACCCAAAACTTGGCATATTGATATCATCCCCACTAAAGTCACTAATAGTTTTGAGTCATATTAATGAGATATGACTAGTGAAAAAAGTGCATTGGGATATGTGGTTTCTTTAGAACATTTAAATATTTGTTATTGATGAAGTTTTAGCCTCTTGTGATTGAAGTTACTCTCTTTTTACTCTTTTAATGATGGAAGTCATTCATGGGAGTTTTCTTCTTTTGTGATCGAAGCAATTTTGGAGTTATACTCTTTTGTATACAATTGTTTTTAATTGACTTTTTATTTTTGTGAATAAAACAATTTGATGGATTTTTATTTTTTATAATTGAAGCAAGGTTAAGTGTATGGTTTAAAAATAAATCTCAAGTAATTGTGTGGTTTGAAAATAAATCTCAGAGTAATTGTGAAAGGAACATGTGCATTGTTTAAAATAAAAGTGATTAGTTTAAAGTAATTATGAAAGGGTAAATATATGTTTTCAAAATAAATCCCAATGAAATAGTGAAAGGGAGAAGTGTATTGATTGAAAATAGAAGTGATTAGTCTAAATTAATTGTTAAAGAGGTAGGTGTATTGTTAAAAAATAAACTTCAAAGTAATTTTGAAGGATTTAAATTACATGTGAAAGGGATAACTATATTGTTTTAAAATAAATTTGAAAATAATTGTGAAAAGTTTAAAGTAATTATGAAAGGAATAAGTGTATTGTTTGAAAATAAATCCCTAACCAATTGTGAAAAGGGAAAGTGTATGGTCAGAAAATGAACCCCAAAGCAACTATGAAAGGGAAAAGTGTGATTGACTTAAAGCAATTTTGAAGGGCGTGTATTCTTTTGTGGTTGACTTAAAAGGAATTTTGAAGGGGCAAGTGTATGGTTTGAAACTAAATCCCAAAGCAATTTTGAAGGGGTTGTGTGTAATTGGCTTCAAGCAAAGAATAAACCTTGTGATTGACTTAAAAGGGATTTTGAAGGGGGAGTGTATGGTTTGAAACTAAATCCCAAAGCAATTGTGAATGAGTTGTGTGTAATTGGCTTCAAGAAATTATAAAAAGGGGCAAGTGTATGGTTTGAGAATAAACCCCAAAGCAATTGTGAGAGGGGGAATTGTTATTGGCTTAAAGAAATTATGAAAGAGGTGAGTATATGGTCTGGAAATAAAGTGTAAAATGGGTAAATATATGGTTTGAAATGTCTTTTTTGTGAATGGCTTAAAGTGATTGTAAAAGGGCAAGTGTGTGGTTTGAAAATAAACTTCAAAGCAATTGTCAGAGGAGTACTTTTGATAGGTTTAAAGCAATTATGAAAAAGGAAAGTGGATGGTTTGAAAATAAACCTCAAAGAAAGTGTGAAAGGGGCAAGTGTATGGTTTGGAATGTCTTTTTTTGTGAATGGCTTAAAACAATTCTGAAAAGAGCAACTGTGTGGCTTGAAAATAAACCCAAAAGAAATTGTGAAAGGGAAAAGTATATAGTTTGAAAATAATCATGATAAGTGTATGGTTTGAAATGTCTTCTTTTGTGATTGGCTTAAAACTATTGTGAAAGGGGCAAGTGCATAGTTTGAAAGTAAAGTTCAAAATGATTGTGAAAGGGTTAAGTGTATTGTTTCAAAATAAACATGATTGTCTTCTTTTGTGAAGCAATTGTGAAAGTAAACCAAAGGGAATTGTGAATGGGGCAAGTATATGGTTTGAAAATAAATGTGATTGTTTTTATAAAAACCTATTTAAGACAAAGTTTTGAAAACCTTTTAAGTATTGTGTGGAGAATCTCAATTCTTTGAATTTTTAGCATTTGTTTGACCTATATAAAATTAAACAAGGAGGCTTATTGAATTATATGTGTGCACCACAAAGATTACTAATGCCTTGATGTAATGTATTTTGATAATTTTTCCCTTTCTAAATAATAATATGTAAAGAAGGCTATTAAACAGACATGGACAGCACAAGAATGTGAAAGATAAATCAGTGAGTACAATTTTTATTAACAAAAGATGTACATTTATAGTACAATAGGTGACTCTTGGGATTCAGATCCCAAGGTCTCTTGGACTGCTTTGTCCATTCAACTTCCACGCTAACCCTTTAGGATTAGGTGTCCAACATTCCCCCCCTTAATCCGAAGGGTTATGTATGAGTCCAAGAAAAGAGCTGTAATACAAAATGTGCAAAGAATGCATGGCAGCACTAGGCTGATTGTGCTCTATGAAATGTTGGTAAAAAAGGGCGGTGGTTTAAGGATGACCACCAACACTGGAACGCTTAGTGCAGTTCCCGGAACTCTTCCAAAACTGGCAAGAAACTGAAGTTTTCTGCTAGAGGAAGTGATCCTATTGTTTTAAAGAGGGAAACCTTCAACCATAAAAGGGAGGTCTCACCCCGCATAAAAGGTAAAACTTCAACCTGAAAAGGGAAGTCTCAACCTGTGATGGTTTAAGGATAACCAACAACTCTGGAATGCTTAATGCAATTCCTGGAACTCTTCCAAAACTGGCAAGAAGCTGGAGTCTTCTGCTAGAGGAAGTGTTCTCAATCTGTTCACGGGCATCTTTGTCTCTGGCTGCAACTCTGAAACTGGTGTGGCAGGTTGTGGCTCAGGCTCGCTTGATGTGACTTTGAAGCTTGTAGATGACCATCATTTCCCCCCTGTCAGGTACAAGGTGAGAAGATGGAGAAAACTCAACTGCAAGACTGTTCAATACTCTGGAACAAGTTCTAACATGTGTTTGGAATATCTTCTTGGCTGTTGATGCCCATTGCCAAGAAGCGATCCATCCAAGATGAATCTTTGTTCTTGCAGGACGTTTGTTTCTGAAGCATCTGTGTGAAGAATGACTGGTTTTATGACAGTGCTTACATGGATGAAGATCAAAACAGTGATCTTTCAAATGGCCAACTCGGTCACAGTGTTGGCATTTCACGATCTGTTGTTGTTGTTGTTGTTGCTGCTGTTGCTGTGGAAGAGGGGCAGAGTCTGGAACAGCTGAAGCTGAACTGTCATGAGGAGCAGCTGAACTGTCATGAATGAATCCAGCACTCTGAAACTGAATGGGCTTGGCATAGTCTGGAATATGAAAGGACAAGTCCTTGTCATATCCAAGACCAGTTTTGTGCTTGTTGTGGACAAGCTGTTCCCAAGGTCTGATGATGGGCTTGGGAAGTGCAGACTGAGTTTCTGCATCTGCATGTTCGGCTGCTGCTTTATTTGAATAAACTGTAACATTATTAACATGCTGCTGATGGGTGGTTGTATCAATGTTCTGAACAGAAACAGGTTCAGAATGGTGTAGCTCTTCTTGCTGTAGTTGTGATTCAAGCTGCAAAAAGTCGATCTTTTCTTGTGCATCATGCAGGCAGGTCTGAATGTCACAAAGAGTGTCTTTGCTAACATTTACCTTCCCACCAATAGTGGAGTGTATTAGTGTATTCAGTAACTCTAATACATCATGAAATCTAGCCATTGTCTCAACAAAGAAATGAACACTCAGCAAGTCTAGACAAACCCCAGCGAAATTAAGAATATCAGTAGACTTTGTAGCTGATTCCTTCAAACTTGCCTCTATATCCCTTCTGGAAGCTCAGGAAAGCAAAAAAAATAAAAAATCCGCAAGTACCAGCAAATGTCTGAGTTTATAGTCCTCCTTTTACAGTATCAGCAGCAAGCTTTTGGAGTTATATCCAGGAAGCTATAAAAGAAAACAGCTGATACATAATAGACAGAAAAATGTCCTTACAAGCATGTCTGTGAAACACTCATTAATATTTGTATCTAAAATGATTGTTCTATAGGAATTCTCAAAAGATATACACTTTTGGCTGCAAATGACACTTCCTCATGAAACAATCACTGATTTGATTCGGTGTACAACTGTGAGCCGATACAGGCACTCGTTACCCTCCAATCTAAACAACAAATACAGTGCAGCTTTCCAGCCAATACAAGATTCACCTTCAGAAATTGATTTTTGCAAATCAATTAGACAGCCACGAAATAAATGCGTGTCCAAGGTACATTAAGATTTCAGCCACTGGAAGAGGAGATTCATATGAAATTGAGCAGAGAGAATCAAAACAAATTGACCGGAACTGAACAGAAGTCGACTCCAGCCACTGGAAGGTTGATGCTGCCAGGCGTGGTCACGCCTTACACATTCTGCGCCTCTAGTCCACCTACTCTACTACCAGTTCCATTTACTACCCCTCGGCACTGAATACTCCATCTTTTATGCAGTAAGTTTCTTGGGCAAATTTGGTGTAGAAATGGAGCGGTTACTGCCACAGAAATCTCTTGGAACTGAGCGAGCAAATTCAATTGCAAGGAAGCGCCTGGAAGTTATATCAGAGTACTGATTCACCAATGGTCAAGAACTTCTCAATTGTTTATATTGAGATGGCTTTTGATCGCTTGCACATGGAGGAGAAGATAAATTTTGCTCCTGAATTACTTAATGGTCTTTCAAAGTTGCCTGGTCAACATCAAGATATCTTATTGCGAATTGTTGCACTGGCTATGGAATGCCACTCCAACCAAATTAATGAAGCAGTTGCTGCAACCAAACTCTCCTTTCAATACAGCAACCGACCAAATGATCGTTTCAATACAGTAAAAAACAGCTCTTCATTAGAACGACCCTTTCGATGCTTCTCCCACTTCGCCTGGCTCCTCGGCAGCGCAGAAATCAGAGGCCATTTCGGTCATGCCTTGATCTATTCATCTCACTACATGCTTGCCAAGCTCTCTGCACCGCAACGTATCTCCATTCTAGTAAAAAGCCTCCTTATTCACAAGTTATTTTGACATTTTCACCTTCTTAAGATTTGCAGCTTGTCTCGATGGACAGCGTATCTTCCCCTATTCCGCACACAGATGGGCATTCGTCAAGAGATTCGAGTCCCCTCCGCAACTCCGAGGGCCCGAACGAGCACGGCGGTCACAGACGCAGATCAGGAAGCCTCTCGTCTGGATACAGCACTCCGCTTCAATTCGGAACTCCTGTAACCCCCAGAAGTGTCAGAGGAACACCTTCGTATTATAACTATCGCAATGATGTCAGTAGCTCCTCGACAGGTAGGCGTCCAAGACAACCGGTCACTCCCACAAGTGGAGGGGAAAATGCAGATATGCATCAATCTTCTGAGGGCGATCTTGATGGGAACCCTCCTATGCTTGTCTGGGGGACTAACATCAGTGTTCAAGATGTTAATCAAGCAGTTCAGCGTTTTCTTAGGAATTACAGAGATGATCCTTCAGATCTTGAGGGAAAATACATGCGCATTTTAGAGCAGACAATGGAAGTAGAGGGCGATTCTTTGAATGTTGATGCAATGAACATCTTGGATTACGATGAAGACCTTTATGGGAAGATGGTTAGATACCCCCTTGAAGTTCTTGCTATTTTGATATAGTTTTGATGGATGTTGCTGTCCGCCTTAAACCTTTGTGGGAGAAGCACATACAGGCAAGAATATTCAATCTCAAAGATACTGTTAACATGCGAGATTTGAATCCCTCGGATATTGAGAAAATGGTTTCAGTGAAAGGGATGATTATACGATGCAGCTCGATAATTCCAGAAATCAAAGAGGCATTTTTCATACCAGATGCAGAGGTTCCATTCAACAGTGGTTCAAAGCATGTTTCAATGACCAGCCTTTGATAACATAGCAATGACTCATTTAATGCAGCGACATTCCACACATAGAATGAACCATACGCTGCTCCCTTCAACGCATACAAATCAGAGAGAACGTTAACAAATTTCAAATGATGGCAGCAATGCGTTTCAGCTGAGCCTTCGAATAATCTTCAGTGGAGACGGGTTATGGAGCATCCTGAGAACAACGTTTCTGATGCACCGGCTCTTTCAAAGGAAACCGACGCTCAGGTGTGGACAGAGGCAATCAGTGCGCAGAGAATCAGTGTCAGGCAGAGGCAGAGCGGCCCAAGACAGTGCAGCGAAGAGTCACCTACTCGCAGACGTTTATGAACAGTGAACGTTTATGGACAGAGAACGCAGGACAGATGTGTTATATGGCAGAGGGCCAAGACTGCTGGCCCTGCTCAGGACAGAGGAATGGCAGCGCTGAAACAGGTGGCTCACAGAATGGACATGGACAGCACAAGAATGTGAAAGATAAATCAGTGAGTACAATTTTTATTAACAAAAGATGTACAATTATAGTACAATAGGTGACTCTTGGGATTCAGATCCCAAGGTCTCTTGG
Organism: Pinus tabuliformis; assembly: GCA_031772625.1. Taxonomy (NCBI): domain Eukaryota; kingdom Viridiplantae; phylum Streptophyta; class Pinopsida; order Pinales; family Pinaceae; genus Pinus; species Pinus tabuliformis. The sequence continues at coordinate 86,336,054 of CM062804.1, forward strand.
ACTGCTTTGTCCATTCAACTTCCACGCTAACCCTTTAGGATTAGGTGTCCAACAAAGGCAACCAAACTCAATTTGGTATAAAGAAGGAAAGAAAAGGGAAATGACTAAAGATTTAAAGTAATTTTTTAGTCAACTTAAGGATTTAAAGTATTTTTTTAGTCATTTAGTCATTTTTTAGTCATCACCATAGAAAATTGTCCCACGAGGCATTTAGGCTTGATCGAACCTCACACAATCCAAGTGACAACATCTTAGAACTAAGGAGATTGTTCTTCCATCCAACATTGGAGCTAGCCCTAGCCTAGGCTCAACCTAGATTGTAGGAAAAAGTGGAATAACATGTATGAATTGGATGAATACATCAAGGAAAAAGAGCATAAAATTTGAGGGTAAAAATGAAAATTCTATACAACCTTGTGAAGGGTTGTAGTTAAAGAAAAATAAACATGGCTTAGGGCATGAAAAGCATGAGTTTGACTTCCTTGGTATTCCTAGTCACTCCAAATATATTAATTTTGTGAGTGTTTATTTTCTTGATGGTGATTTGCAGACCTGTATAGATTATGATGGAGTGAGAGCTAGTAAGAAGAAACTTGAGGATTGGGATAATTATGATGTAGTTATTGATTAAAATCTCAATTAAGTACATGAAAAGTGCTAGCATTACCATCAAATTGGCCATAATTAGTTGCATTATTTTGATCTTGACCTATGCAATGTTAATGGGAAGACAATTCATTGTTTAGAATGGTTCTAGAAGTGAACTAAGGTTCATCATAAACATGTACATTTTGGATGGTTAAGTACTTGGCATTGGAGCCAAGTAGTTGGAATGGTGTTACCATCTAGTTCATACTCAAATAAATACATGCTTGATAGAAGTTGTTTCTGCTATGGATGGACTGTAATGTTTTATGTTAAGGAATTGATGATTTAGGGCATGAGTATGGCTCAATTGAGGTCATATTTTGATTCGACGATTGAACCTTCATAGTCCACTCAAAGAGATTATGGTTACCCTTTCCCATTTTTTAGGGGAAGTTTATTGTTTTTCCTAATTCATTTGTTTAGAGACTTCTCACTTTTCAGTTAATAGGGTGGGAGATATTGATGATGATTTTATGACTTCAAGTTTCTAATTCCACTAAGCATTTTTATAGATTACGATTTATTTAGGATGAGATGGTTTTCACAAGGGTTGGTCAATTTGACCTTTAGAGGATAGAATTGACATTTTTGAGGATTTTCAAGATTTTGAGGACACTGGAATGGATTGTGTTTTTAGGGATGGTTTTCTATTTTGGAATTTGAGTATTTAATCACTTATTGTAATTTTTTCACTTGCATGGTTGTTTGACAATTTTGATTGATAGTTTGGTTTTAAGATTTGAGGCAGTGTCAATAGCTCATAGGGTTTCCTTCTTAGACATTTATTTGGTTGGAATATGATTCACTCCTTGTTGAATCATTCACAAGATTTTTTTGGATATTACAAGATTGGGATGTTGATTGACACTTTTCTATATCAATTGGATTACTGATACTTTTTAAATGTGTCATTTCCAAGAGCAGCTTTGTGAAATCTTTGTTCACTTGGTGATCCAAATCTTTTACTTCAAGGATGTATACAAATTTGCATTTAAAAGAGCATGTAACCAGGTGACAAAAACACATAAAAGAAGCGGAATTCAAAAGCAACCATGAGATAAAAGGCACAAAAACAACTTGATAACGGATTTCACCCAATGTGGGCAACGTCTCTGGGACGTGCTCAATGTGGAGAGGCCTCTTTTATTAATTGGCAATGATATCAAATTACAAGTTCTGGGGATGGCCTAAAAATGTAGACCTCTACTAAAGAAACAAGCTGCACAGTTGGATTCCTGATGAAAAATTGTGAAAATTGACTATAAAGTCGACCCTATTTTGGTTCGGTCAAAATCTAGCCCCCAAGAATCTCAAAGATTCCCTCTTGAGGGTTGACTGAAGTTCTACTGCACAGAGGATGAAACTGACTGCACCACTGTGTTTCTTGTGGAAAACCGAGTAAAATGAGTATAAACTCAACCTATTTCTTCTCTAGTGATTTCTAAGGCTCAAAGGAATCTAAAGATTCCCTAAAATATTCTTAGAGAATATTCCTCGTAATATTCCCTTCGTACAACTCTCGAAATTTGTGCCCAATGGAACACGGTTCTAGCGGTAGAAAGGTTCCGCTATGTCTCATCCTTGGTGCGCTCGCTCTCTTCTCCTCGGCTTGGCAGAGGAAATGGTTTAAATAATATATGGTGAGCATAGTTTGTAATGACCACATGGGTGGTCCAATGGTGGCGTGTCCTGGTTTGGGGCCAGAGGCCATAGGTTCAAACCCATGGTCTATTGGTCATTATTTTTTTACATCAAAAAACAACATCCACCATTTAAATCAACAATAATCATCAATCAAAATTTTAAATGCACGGTCATCATTTGGAAAAAGACAATAACTGTCGGTTGGCGGTTTTGAACCGCTAGTTAATTTTAAATCAAATGTGTTGGCCACTCATCTGCCTGCCGGAGGTAAATCCAGCGCTCGCTGGGGATCACCGGAAAAACTAACAAGGTGACAATTTCTCCGCCGCCGGTGGCCATATTTCAGCGACCGACACCAGTCCAATTTGTTGCCTGCTTGACCGACCGCCAGTCGGGTGCCACGCGGAAGCTCCTCATTGGCCCTTTGTACACTGATGTCATCTGCCACTTGTCACATTCGGGTTGGTCTATACTACCACGTCACCCCGCTAACGTCATGGTGGCGTCATCCTGCCACATGTCACCCTGCGGTTGGTCTATACTACCATGTCATCTTGCTGATATCATCCTACCACATGTCACCTTATGATTGGTCTCTACTTCCATGTCATCCTACCACGTGTTACTCTACGATTGGCTCTCCTCTGGTCATACAGCCACATCACCCTGCTGACGTCAATAGTTGTACATATGACTTCAGCATCTGTACTGCTGACGTCAGCATGCCAAGTGGCATTGTAGGTCTTGCCTACAAAAAATTTAGTTGTTTTGAAAAAAATTTAGCGGGCCATAACTTTCACATACAATTTTCGTTTGAGGTGACGTTCACGTCGTTGGATTCAAAATGACGAGCTCTTTGATTTGAGATAGGTTTCACTGAATTTTGAGGACTTCAAAAATTTGGCCTTTTGGGATCCTCCTAGATCATTCCTCCCCACTAATGAGCTTTTGGGCTGCCAAAATATTTATCAATCAATTGGCAAGTGAGGAAATTTCTCCCTCACTTTCTCCTTTTCAATCCAACGGGCCTTACTTGGATGCATTCTCTTGAAACCAATACGAAGGTACTCCACATCTCCTTGTCGTGAAGTCCTAGTTCTCTTATCAAGAATGATATCCTCAGGTAGCTTGTCCAAGTATTCTGGTGCAAAATCATCCACTGTAGGAACATGTCCAACCTCTTCGATGTCCATGATCAAAGGAGGCTCATAAAGCTTCAAGTTTTCAATGTTCAAGACTGAGTACATTTGCATGTATGTTGGAAAATCGAGATGAAAAGCATTATCTCCAATCTTCTCTAATATGGTGAAAGGACCATATCAGATTGGTCTCAATTTCTTTCCTTCCCCTTTCATTTTGTCTTTATTGATGTGGAGCCACACCTTGTCTCCAACTTGGAATTGGTGATCAATATGGTGCTTGTCATGTCCAACCCTGTATTGAGCTTGACTTTTCTCAACTACTCCTGCACTGCCTGGTTAATCATCTAAATTCAATGAATGAACTTCAGTGCTTTTTCCCTATCATCTTGGTCACTGGAATCTTCATCTCTCCCAAAGACCATGTCTAAGGGATCCTTTGGAAAATATCCAAAGCATGTCTCGAACGGTGAGATCTGAGTGGAAGAATGCACTACCCTGTTGTATGCATGTTGTACATAAGGAAGTTGCTTGTCCCACAACTTGGGATGCTTGCCACAATAGCCCCAAAGTAAATGTATCATTATGCGGTTAACAACCTTTGTTTTCCCATCGGTATCTGAATGAAATGTTGTACTCCTCTTCAGCTTGGTGTCCATCATTCTCCACAAACTCGTCCAAAACTCTCCAAGGAAATGAGAGTCTCGATCAAACACAATGGATGTGGGCAACCTAAAGTGGACCCATACAAATTGGAAGAAGAGATGAGCAATCTTCTCTGCAGTGATCTTATTTTTACAAGGCATTAAGACACACATTTTCTAAATCGATCCACAACGACATACAAATAGTCATGACCTCTCCTAGACAAAGGCAAACTTCCAACAAAATCCATTGACACACTTCCCCATGGACGACTCGGAACTGCGAGTGGTGTGTAGAGCCCCAATTTTCTATCAGTGGGCCTGCAAAATGAACACAACACACATCCCTTTATATATCGAGTCACAATTTTTTTCATGTGAGGCCAAAAAAAAACCTTTGAAAATGACACAAAGTTTTCCCTACACCAAAATGACCCAACACAAGAGAGGTATGTGCCTCTCTGATTACATGTATTCTTTCATTGGTGGGGATACAAAGTTTGCCAAGATGGTACAACAATTTTCCCTGCAAATGGTAATTGTCTACCTGCGATCCATGAGTCATCTTTGCATAAATCTCCTTAAAATCTTCATCATCAACATATTGTTCAGCATAACTTTCAAAAGATAAAGAAGCATTTTGCAAAACTATAGATACAGAAATAGGAGGGCGAGAAAGCATATCTGCCGCTTTATTGTCAGTTCCCTTCTTGTATTTTATTACTAATTGAAACTACTGGAGGAATCACATCCATCTAAAATGATGTGTTTGTTGAAGCTTGGTTTATGACTGGAGATATTGCAAGGGTTAGTGATCTATGTGAACGATGGTCTCCTTACCAATCAAATAGTGCTTCCACTTCTTCACGGTTTGAACCAAGGCATACATCTCCTTGTTATATGTGGGATAGTTCACAACATCTTGGTAAAATGTCTCTGAATGGTAACATGTAGGTTTCCTCTGCTGCATCAACACTTCTCTCGTGATGTACCCACTAGAATTTGTTTCGATATCAAAAGGTTGTTGGAGGTCAGGTAAGGCCAAAACTGGTGCGGTACTGATCTTCTCTTTCAATGTATTAAAGGCTTTTTGTTTCTTTCCTCCCCCTGAAAGGTTTTCTTCACACTTTTCAATGCATGCAAGGGGGATGCAATGATGGAGAAGTTGCCAATGAACCTTCTCCAGTATTGTACTACACCCAAAAAGCTGCGAACCTTTGTAAAATTGGTGAGATTAGGCCACTTCACAATCACATCAACTTTAGAAGGATCGATTTTTAACTGTCCACCTCCAATAATGTGAGCCAAGTAAACCAAAGAGGTATTACCAAATTCACACTTAGACATTTTGACATGCAGATTTTATTTTTGCAAAACATCAAGCACGTTTTTAACATGACTCGCATGATCTTCCCATGTTCTACAGAAAACAAGAATGTTGTCAAGAAACACAAGTACAAAATCATAAAGAAAATGCCTAAAAATATCATTCATCACCCTCATGAATGTATTCGGTGCATTGCATAGTCCGAATGGCATCACCAACCATTCAAACAACCCCTGTTTTGTCTTGAATGCAGTCTTCCATACATCATGTTCTGCAATCCTTACCTGATGATAGCCACTACACAAATTCAGTTTTGTGAAATAGACAACATCTTTCAATTGATCTAATAAGTCATCAATGTGAGGGAGAGGGTATTGATTCTTCATCATTATTTTGTTGACTGTGTTGTAGTCCACGCACATCCTCCATGTGCCATCCTTCTTTGGCACCAACACAATGGGTGAGCTGCACGGAGAAGAACTTGGCCTTATGACCCCTTGGTTCAGCAATTCCTGCACTTGTTTCTTTATCTCCTCCATCTCAATGGCTGACAACCTGTACATACCAATATTTGGTAAAGGAGCATCCTGCTGCAAGTGAATTTCATGTTGGATCTCACGCTTTGGAGGCAACCCGTTTGGTTCCTGGAAAATGCCATTATAGTTAGAAACAATTTCATACAATTATTATTTATGAGTGGGATCACAACCTTTGAAAGCTTCATATGTCTCTGCATCTTTTGCTCTCACAACTATGAGCATGCACCCTTTGTTGGAATTAATAAATCTCTTCATCTAACATGCATTTACAAGACTAGCATTGATCTTGGCACGATGAGCTCTAACAATGCATTCCACCTCATCTTTCGTGAGATGATACTTGTTTTCATGGCGAAAGAAAACTGCTTTCCTATCATACAAATATGGACTCCCCAATACAATGCCATAGATATCCAAAGGTACAACATCAAGGTCAACCTCATCTACTAGTTTGGATGCAATCAAAATATAGCCCTACACTATTTGGTTACATGTAATTTGGTTTTGTCATACACCTAATCAAGAGGGTAGGATTTCAGATGAGGCTTGGTCTCTAACCCTAATTTCTTAACCAAGGATTTTGAAATCAAATTTGCTTGTGAGCCTGGATCAAACAAGGTTTCCACTTTAGTATGTTTCATCACAACTCTAATGTGGAACAATTCAATCCTCTTTTGTTCATTAACAAGAGACTCATTTGAAGAACTTGTACTTGCATGCAATTCAGATTTTTCATTAGCATGAAGAGAAAGGGTACCTTGTATGCCCACTATTGTGATATGTGTCTCGTCATGGAGTAGGATCCAAAGTATTGTTGCATGGTTGCATTGTCTTTTGCTTGCTCTTTCCACCAAATCTCTTTGGCTTCAACTCTGGATGCAACTTCCAACAGTTTTCATCATCATGGCCTTCCTTCTTGCAATGTGTGCAAGATGGCTTTGCTCCTTCTTCCTTCTTGGTTGTAGCTACCTTCTTGTCCTTTCCCTTGCCTTTTCCCTTGAACTTGCCATTATGAGGTTTGAAAGATGATTTCTTGGGTTGATCTTCTTTGTCATTCTTGCCCTGTTTTCAAGGTGAATGGCCTTCACACTAGCCACATTAATAGTAGTAGGCTCAAATAACAACAAAGAATGCCTGATGTAACTATGTAAAGAACCAATATACTTTGTTACAATTTCTAGTGAATCAAGTGAAATGCCCTGTCAAGCCAGGCAGTAACTCCTCAAAGCAAAAATGATTCGTATGTTTATTCCTTTAGGTTGGTCTTCATTATATACATGAGGGAGAGACTGTTCACTTCATCTCCCGATGACTGTTCACATTACTTATTTATTTATTTACATTATGTTCACCCAATCCTGATGATTAGGTGTCAACATTCCCCCCCTTAATCTGAAGGGATGTTGGTGAGTAGAGCATCATTTTGAATTGTTCAAGTTTTTCTCTTCCAAGCGCTTTGGTGATGTCTGCAATTTGCTCATTAGTGGAACAATGACGGAGATGGATTGTTTTGGCCTCAACATGATGTCAAATCAGATGATATTTAGTATTGATGTGCTTCGTTCGATCATGGAACTTTGGGTTCTTGGCCAACCTTATTGCAGTGGTATTGTCAATCATGAGTGGAGTTGATTATACTTGTTTTACCTGCAAATCTTCAAGAATTTTCCTGAGCCACACAATTTCTTTTGTTGCTTCAGCTGCTACCATGTATTCTGCTTCTGTTGTGGAATCTGCTGGAACTGATTATTTGCGTGATCTCCAGGAGACAGCTCCTGATCCAAGACTCATAGCATATCCTGAAGTAGATACCCCAGTTTCTTTGTCTCCATCAAAGTTTGAATCAGAGTATCCAATCAAGCTGAAGTTTTCCACTTGTGTATACTTGATTCCAAAATCTTGAGTTCCCTTCAAGTACCTTAGAACTCTTTTTGCAGTAGACCAATGTCCCTCACAAGGCTTTTGTATAAACCTGGAGAGGATTCCAACAGCAAACGAAATGTCTGGTCTGGTAGTAGTTAGGTAGTTGAGACTTCCTACAAGCTATCTATACTTTGTTGCATCCTCAAATTCTTTTCCTTCAATAGATGTGAGCGTTAAGTTTTGTTCCATTGGAGTGGTAAGAGGATTGAATTCTGTCATGCCAAACTTGTTCAACAAATCTCCAATGTATTTCTTTTAAGAAAGAAATATGGACTTTGGATGTTGGGTTACTTCAATACCAAGATAGTAATGAACATAGCCCAAATCAGTCATTTCAAAACTTTTCCCCAATTCCTTCTTTATGGATGCAATGTAGCTTTCATTGTTCCCTGTCATCAAAATATCATCTACATATACCACAAGATATACAACTGTTTTTCCAACTTTCTTGACAAATAAAGTTGCATCATCAAGATCATAATGTTTGAAATTGAGTTTCAGAAGATGCTCAATTAGTTTTTCATACTAGGCTCGCAGTGCTTGTTTGAGGCCATACAAGGACTTCACAAGTTTGCATACTTTATGTTCATGTCCTTTCACAGCAAATCCTTCAGGCTGGGATATAAAAACATTCTCTTTTAGATCTCCATTCAAGAAAGTAGTTTTTACATCCATTTGATGGACTTTCCAGTCGTTCTGAGCTACTAGGGCAAAGAGTGTCCGCATGGTAGCCCATTTTGCTGTGGGGGAAAAAGTCTCCTCATAATCAACCCCTTCCTTTTGTGCAAAACCTTTTGCCACAAGCCTAGCTTTTTGCTTGTCAAGTGAGCCATCAGATTTATACTTGTTCTTGTAGACCCACTTGCAGCCAATTGGTTTGGTTCCTAATGGAGGATCAACCAGCTTCCAAGTGCCGTTCTTTATGAGGGAATCATACTCCTTTTGCATCACTTCTTTCCATTCATCATGAGAAGTAGCTTCTTTGAAGGAAGTTGGTTCAAAATCTGTAGACAAGTTCAATTCACAATCATAAGAAACATCCATATCAACAGGTGAATTAGAGTCATCTACATCACCTCCATTTTTCCGGTTTGAATTTCTAGTTCTTGTCTTTCCAACCTCATCAGGATGAACACTTTCAAGTGTCTTTGTTAGCCACTTTGGGGGACCTTTCTGAGATGGTCCAGGCTGCTCCGTTGATTGAGTTGGGACTGAATCAAGATTGAGTCTCCCAATTCTATCAATCACATCACTTAAAGCATCATCCGTTGTTGGAGTTTCATGTGGGGGAGAGTGTTCTTCAGAAGAAGATTCCACATGTTGATCTAGTATAGGAATCCCCCCTTCAAGATGTGGAATCTAATTATCAAATTCTTGAAATGATTTTGCTTTTGTGAATCTATCCAAGAGATCAAGTTTCTGCTCAACAACATTGTCATTTTTGGATGATTCAAGAAAAATTACATCTCTAGATACAACAAACTTTTTATTTACTTCATCATAGAGACGGTATGCTTTGGAGGTGTTTGAATACCCCAGGAAGATACACTTACGACTTCTTGCACCAAGTTTGTTTCTATGTACCTTTGGTATCAAGGCATAACAGGTGGAACCAAAGACCTTGAGATGCTTTACCGAAGGAACATGTCCATACCACATTTCATAAGGAGTCTTGTTTCTAATAGCATTAGATGGACATCTATTCTTTATATATGCAGCACATACAACAGCATCAGCCCAAAACATTATCTTTACATTTTTGAAGAAGAGCATGGATCGTACCATATTTAAGATTGTCCTATTCATTCTTTCAGCTACACCATTCTGTTGGGGATTATAAGGTACAGTTGTTTGATGTTTGATCCCATGTTGGCGAAGATAGTTTTCAAATTCATTTGATGTGTATTCTTTTCCATTATCAGTGTGAATAGACCCAATATGAGATTGTGCATCATTTTCAATCCATTTATGAAAGTTCTTGAATGTTTGAAAAGCATCAGATTTGTTCTTCAATAAATAAACCCAACACATTCTGGTGTAGTCATCAATAAATGTCATCATATATTTATTTTCATTTGCAGAAGGAACAAGCATTGGACCACATAAATCTGAATGAATGAGTTCAAGTTTTCTATGTGCTCTTGAATGTGAATCATGAAAAGGCTGTTTGCTATGCTTTCCTAGAATACAAGCATCACATTGCTTAAATTTCCTAGGAATTGTAGGCAAACCAGCAACACCATTTTTCTTCAACAAGCGGAGACTGTCATAGTTCAAATGTCCAAATCTAGCATGCCATAATAAACTTGATGGAAGTGTACCTTCTTCATAATGAGAATTGTATGAGAAATGTTGTGCACAAGCAGAGGTTCTTTGCAGCTTGAGAAGTCTTTCTTCTTCTATTCCCCTCATGACAAGTGAGTGGTCAGATGCTTTTCTTACCTCAAGCTTTCCATCAAACATATGAATGGAGTGACCTTGCTGGCGGATGTGGACCAAGGACAACAAGTTTCTCTTGAGCTGTGGGAGATATAGAACATGATGCAGAAGAAAGTCTGGAAGACCAGGCAGTTTAAGCTTGATTGTGCCAAGCCCTAATGGCTTGATTTTTGATTGGTCTGCAAAGTATACTACTCCATCAACATTGTCAGTAAATTCTTCAAAAAAATCTTTTCTATGAGTCATGTGGCAGGTTGCTCCTGAATCAAGCAACCAATCATTTTTCCAAGAAGCAAGTGAAGCATTAAATAAATCTTCATTTACTCCAATATTACATTGTGCCACAACATAGTGAGCGGATTCAGGTGCTTTACCTTTGTCTGTATCATCAGTTTTACCTTTCTATTGGTTTCTTTGCTGCTCAATTTTGTCCCATGGTAACTTGCATGTAGAGGCATCATGTGATCCATTTCTTTTGCAGCGTATGCAATGAAAATCTGCCTTTTCTCCTTGAGAGTGTCTGCCCCCCTGCCTTTGAAATATCTTCCTCTTCCTCTTCGACCACCTCTTCCTCTTGAAGAATCTTGAGCAGGATGCTTTTCTTTATGAGCAAGGCACACAGCCTCTTCAGAAGATTCAGGGGTTGTCTTCTTTCCAAAAGCTTTCTCTCTTTCAACAAACTTTTTCACAAGAGAGTCAAAGGTGATATCTTTGAGATTTCCATTTGCTTGCAATGACTCAAGATAATTGGAGTAAGTAGGATAAAGTGCCTTGAGAAAAGCGATAAGAGGAATATCCAATTCAACCTTAGTGGATTTGATATCATGCATTATAGACTTTACTTCAGATGCAAGAGCAAGAGGATAATTATTTTGCAGTTCAAGAGTGAAGAGTTTAATCATGAGTTGAACAACTTCAAGTGCAGAATGTGAGTCATAAAGTTCTTTCAGCTTTTGTAAGGCTTCAAAAGCAGTTGAAAATGGTGAAATATGGCGACTCACCTCTTCATTTATAGATGCTGCGATTAATGCATAAGCTTTGTTGTTCTTGTTTTCCCAAATGACGAGCTCTTTGTCTGATGTAGGCTATTTTGGCTCTTTGTCTCCATCTCCAACACACACTCCTTTCCACAACTCATTGAAAATGAGGGTGTGTTTTATCATCCAGGACCACTTAGGATAGTTCTCTTTTCCAGTGAGAACTATTCCCACAATGGATATGATTGAATGCATACTGTAACAAAAGCTTCTGCTGCAATTTTTTTTTGAACTCCTAATGGAAAAAATGTATTTCTGATATGACTAGACAGAAAATTCAAATGTCAACACGCAAGACTGTAAATACACAAAACTATACAGTACATTCAACTAGACAGCGCTCTGAATTGGACAATGTAAATACAAAACTTTATAGCGCATTCAACAGAGGTATATACAACACTCCAACAACATCTCTCGGCTCCCACCGTGGGCTCGAATCAACGCAGCACTTTACCAATACACCACCGCAATGAAAAATGCAACTTCAAAACGGTTCAACGCATACCATTTAACATATTTTGCATTGCTTACCAATGTCCCAAAACAACGTTCAACGTATGGCATACCAAAACAACTTTAATACAATGCCAAATAGCGTGAAGATGCTAGCCAGCGTTAATATAATACCACAAACTTCAGGCCAGCGTTAATATAATACCACAAACTTTAGGCCAGCGTTAATATAATACCAAAAAATTCAGGCCAGCGTTAAAAAATTTCAGCACATGTCAGCGTAGCTTTTCATGTATAATTGATTTAAAATAAAAATCGTACCCAGCTTTACCCGGTAAAATCACCATAACAGCGTAGCTTTTCATGCACAATCGATTTAAAATAAAAATCGTTTCCAGACACCCGGCCTCCTTGTAATCAAATGAGCATCCAACACTTGAAACCCGTCAATCCCACACGCTTTCTGCAAGATTGGCATCCGTTCGGAGTCCTCGCTAGCTCTTCGGAAGACGCACCAGCAGAATTCCCATCATCTGAGGATGACCCAACAACTCCAGCAAGGTTTCGAAACAATGGGTGGAATGGTTCATTCAACGCAGAGAAACAAAGGGCGGATTGGTTCATTCAATGCAGTGAAACAATTCAAATGTTATGTTGTTGCTTCTTCCAACAGTGCGTTAAACAGTGCCAGCGATCATGGAGGGGACAGAGAGCGCAGTAGACAGTAGACAAAAAGCAGTAGGCAGTGGACAGAGAGCAGTAGGCAGAAGGGAGTTACAACTATTTTGGGAGCTGGCTCTGATGCCATGTCAGGCTAGGCAGTAACTCCTCAAAGCAAAAATGATTCGTATGTTTATTCCTTCAGGCTAGTCTTCATTATATACATGAGGGAGAGACTGTTCACTTCATCTCCCGATGACTGTTCACATTACTTATTTATTTATTTACATTATGTTCACCCAATCCTGATGATTAGGTGTCAACATGCCCAATTTTAAATCTTGTTTTCTAAACTCTTTTGTGAAACTTTGTACAATTTTGACCTTTCCCTTGTCTCAAATATTGCCATTCCATTAAAGCCTTTTGTTTATAACCCAAAGGATAAAACTAATATTTTAATGCAAAAACAAAATTGGACCAAGAAGATATGGGATTGCCCAAGTTTTTTCTACCTTTCTGCAACTTTCTCTCCCACCAAATAAGAGAGGTGCTACTCAACTAAGAGATTCTAATTGGATCTTGGCCTCATCTTCCTTGATTTGATGAATCTGGAAATAAACCTCGATTTGTCTAATCCAATTGTTTAACCTCTCTACATTACATTCTCTGTTATATGTGGGCAAATCAAACTTTACATGTAGCTTTAAAAATGGCTTCTTAGATGCATTCCTATGATGTTTGTTAGAATGATGAGAAGAGGAAGAAGAAGAATTGTCACTGGTGGATGGAGAGGGAGGGGGATCTTCTCCTCCACCTCCATGGTTTACTGAGGGATGATAATTGGGCTCTTTCTTCTTAGGCTTTATTGTCTTCTCATACTCTGCAAACAACTTGTCAACTTTCTCTACCACAATGAAGGAGACCTTGCGACAATTTCGCTCTTCCTCCAATCGATCTTCCTCATCTGCCATGTTTTGTCTTCTTGTTGCATGCCCCACTTCAAGATCAAAGGATTTGAGTTTTCCTTCACCTCTTTGGAGCTTGTTCCTGGTTATCAATCACTAATGCAACTCGCATTAAGAGTACATGCTCTGAATCCAAACTTAATCTAGATCTTTTACTTCAAGGATGCATAAAGAATTTCATTTAAAAGAGCATGTAGCCAAGTGACATAAACACATAAAATAAGTGGAATTCAAAAGAAAGCATGAGATCAAAGGCATAAACACAACTTTACAACAGAGTTCACACAATGTGAGCTATGTCTCTCGGCCTTGCTCAATGTGGGGAGGCCTCTTTCATTAATTAGTAGTGAAATAAAATTACAAGCAATTATTAAATGACGCCTTATACCTCCACTTTGAGGATGGCCTAAAAATGTAGACTAGTGCTGAAGAAATGGGATACACGGTTGGATTCCTCGCAAAAAAACATGGAAAATGACTATAAAGTCAACCCTGTTCTGGTTCGGTCAAAATCTGACCCTCGAGAATCTTAAAGATTCCCTGAAAGATTCTCTCCTAAGGGTTGACTAAAGTTCGGCTGCCGAGATGATGAAACTGAATGCACCATTGCGTTCCTTGCAAAAAACCAAGTAAATTGAGTATAAACTCGACCTATTTCTTCTCTGGTGATTTCTGAGCCGCTAAGAAATCTAAAGATTCCCTAAATATTCCCAGAAAATATTCCTCAAAATATTCCCTCCGTACAGATCTCGAAATCCATGCCCAAAGGCACAGGTTTTTGGCGGTGGAAAGGTTCCAGTACGTCTCGTCCTTGGCGCGCTCACTCTCTTCCCCTCGGCTCGGCGGCGAAAATGGTTTAAATAATATATGGTGAACATAGTTGTAACGACTACATGGGTGGTCCAACAGTGGCAGATCCTGGTTTAGGGCCGGAGGCCACGAGTTCAAACCCATGACCTATTAATCGTTGTTTGTTTTACATAAAAAAAAAAGCATCCATTGTTTAAATCAATAATAACCACAGATCAAAATTTTAACCACCCGGCCACCATTTGGAAAAAGACGATAATCGTCAGTTGGCAATTTTAAACCACCGATTAATTTTAAATAAAATGTGTTGTTCGACCGGCGGCAGAAAATCCGATGCTTGCTAGGGGTCACCAGAAAAACTAACGAGGTGAAAATTTTGCCACCGCTGATAGTCATATTCCTGCGACCACCGTCAGTCCAATTTGTTGCCTGCTTAACCAACCATCAGTCGGGCACCACGTGGTGGCTCCTCATTGGCCCTCTGTACGCTAATATCATATGCCACTTGTCACAATCGGGTTGGTTAGTACCACCACATCACCTTGATGACATCAGCATTTGTATGAATGACATCATCATCTGTATTGTTGACGTTAATAAGACAAGTGGCACTGTGGGTCCTACCTGCAAAAATTTCAATTGTTTTGGAAAAACTTCAGCGGGCCGTAACTTTCACATATGATATCCATTTGAGGTGTCGTTCACGTCATTGGATTTAGAATGAAGAGCTCTTTTATTTGAGATAGGTTTTGCTAAATTTTGAGGACTTCGGAAATTTTTCCTTTGGGATCCTCTTGGATCACTTGGTCATATTCTGATGTAGTCTTTAGAATTTACAAGGATAGCCCTTTGACCTAGCAATTATTTCATTTACACTTTTCCTCGGTACATTGGATTATCAAGCATTTCCAAATACTGAAATGGGTTTTGCAACCAATTCATTTCTCATCAATGTTTGCTCATCAATAAACACTTACAAGTGAGATTTCTAGATTTGATGTTTAGCATCCATGTTTGGTGATTCTTCAAACAAATCTTCATCAAGACTCGTGATGTTTCAAACCATGCGTATCAAGTTGAAGAATTGAAGATGTCACCTATTTTTTCAGTAGTCCTTTTTTTTAGCTTGTACACCTGTATGAACTTAGGATTAGGGGGGGGGATAGTTAAGCTTTGGCTCCTTCTAATCCTAAGTCCTTTTCCACCAAGTTATGTACACCTTGGGATATGGTCCTTATGCTAGGTATCATTTTCTTAGTTATGTTTTAGGGTTAATCTCTTAATATTTTAGATTTTGTAACATTAATCGTTATTAGGTGGCTATTATTATTGTATTATACATATTGTACATTATTATGTGAATGCCATAAGTTACTTTATGGTCTATTCTTTCATTTCTTAATCTCATTGAATACCTTCTTGTTCTTTATATTCTTTCACATGTACGTGTGTACTGGAGGCTTAAGTGACGACAATAGCAAGGATGAAGTGTGAGCTTCTTATTACTACTTAGTATCATTATGAATGGGTGGATATATGATTAGTCAAAGTGTTGGCTACAAAATTTTAATATAATTGGATAGTAATTTAGTTGGCATAACACTAAAAAAGAAAGGTGTGAACACCATTAAGGTGTAGATCCAAGAGGAGAATTGAAACTTGAGGGAGAAAATATAGAGGTTTGACAAGAGGAAAAAAGACCTAAAGAGAACCTTGAGACTAATAGGAAATTGTTGCCTTTGTTAAAAAACCACTAGTCGAATGCAAAGACTATAATAATGATCAACATTGTTATGGCATATTAGAACAAGAGCAAAGTCTTTAGTTCTTAAAGTTGGGAGAGAAGTTAATATAGTTAGATGACCAACAAAAACAAATGGTCACTTAAATAATGGCTTAGTTCTACCAAGAATAGGTAATGAAAGAGGAGAAATTGGCCTAGTTACAAGTAGATATTCAATAGACCAAGGAATCACAAGCAACTTCCATTTCTATTGTAGAAACAAGCACAACGGCCAAGAAAGCATTGTAAATACACCTCCAAGGACCTTTCTAAATTTATCTTGGAAGAGACTTTTGGTCATTTTGAAAAACATACTAGAGGCATAGGTTTTGAGCTAATGAAACAAATAGGCTATAATGGTCAAGGAACAGGAAAAAGAATCAAAGGGATTGTATATCCCATTGTATTTGAACATAGGGTCAAGCATGAAATCCTAGGTTTTGGTGGCAAACAGAAAGTGAGTGAATGTCACTTATCTCTTAAAAGTTTGGTTCAAGCTAAGACCACCAAGATTACCTTTGTTAAGGCAAGAGGGACCACATTTCGGTTGAACAAAATGTAGCAAAAAAACAAGTGGATAGAAAACCCTTACTCCAACATGCTTGGGGAAGCTTGAATGAGTGGGGTTAAGTGATACCATCCAAAATTTCACCAACACTCGAAGGACTAAGTAAACAAGCCGAAAAGCATAAGAACACAATAAAGAGGTATGGAAAAGCATCTATTTTTTGTTTTTGTTGGAAAAGAGAGGCCACAAGATTAGTAATTGTTGGCACTTTGATGCATGTTCCTTTTGTGGTATAAGAGTTTATCAAGTGACTACCTACTAAATGAAGCAATCCTTTAACAAAAAACTAGAATGTCTTCAAAAGAAGAAGAAGAATCCAAGTACCAATTCTTCAAGCCAACAAAGTAAAAGAAAAATCATGAACAAAAAGATAATTTCAAGCATTCCATTTAGTCATAGGAATTTTTGCCAACATTGCAAGTTAACTAGGCATTAAGAAGCCAAGTGTTGCAAGCTTCATCTATAACTTCATCCTATGAATTGTACATCCAAGATAAAATTTTAGAGAGCCATGGTTAAGGGTAAAGAAGAAATTCCCATGCCTATAGTCCAAGAAGAGATAATTGTTAAAGGAAATATGTTATGGAATGTATTTCTTCAATAATCAATAGAATTTATGTAATGATGCTAGGAATAAAGAGTGCATTGAAGATAAAATTATCATGTTGGTCCTTTGACTTGGAGTTTTTGGGGACCAAAATATGTGAATGGAGACATGTGATCTAAAATGGATTCGAAAGAACCATCCTCCAAACTTTATAAAAATTATAATTCATTGCAAAGTTTGAAATAAATGGTCTATCGGAAATCAACTTGAAGACTAAAGGCCAAGGGTATCACCTTAGCCCACAAGAAGATACTAGATCAATTGGCATTCCAAGGAGCCTATTAAGAGAAGAATCCATTGATTGATGGGAGAAGAAACTTTCCCCAAGAGATGAAAATATTGAAGCTTGGTTAAAAAGGTAGTAATAGAAACACTGAAGAATCAAAATGAAGCAATTTATTTATATATTGAAGAAAAAAGAGTATTTTGAGTTTGTGCATAGAGAAGCGTGATTATCTCTAATGTAAAACTACAATTTGAAAAATACCACCAAGATGTAAGAATAAACAAATTCTTTGATTAAGAGTGTATAGCTCCAATTTGAAATAATTCTCAAGAATCAACAAAAACCAATAATAATTCTTGATTTTCTCATTTGAGTTTCAAGGGTAATATTCTTTGTCATGGTGTTTTGATTGTTGTGTGATTGTTACTCTATATGCATGTTTTATTTTTGGTGGAAATTATTCCCAACATCCACGGCATTGAAATTGACTCCAACAACCCAAAAAATCTATTTTATGTTCCTCTCTTGCACTACGCACACTAAAATAGACTTCTAGTTGTTGCAATCGTTGATTCAATATGTGTGCATATAGCTTTCCTTTGTAGGGCTTGATTTTCATATTCTTTCCATTTTAAATAGGTGCTCAAAAGATTACTCACTAGAGTCCTTATTTTCAAGCTTCATGTTGAAAATAGCAACAAGAAATGTTAAAAATAGAAGTGCTAAAAATAGCACTACTATAAATAGCAGTTTAGGTATCAGTGCTGGATTAAGCAACAGGGAATGAAAAATGGAAGTGCTAAAAATAGAATTGCTATTTTTAGCAATTCAGGATGGATTCCTATTTTAGTCAGTCCCTGGACTAAAAATAGGAAGTAAAATTCGAATTTGATATTAACAGCAGTTTGTAAATTAATTAATTAATTCATCTTGAGTTAATTAGTTAAGGAAAATCAAACATGAAGTCTATGTGGGGACATGCAAAAGTTTCTCCATTAATTGAGGTATTTATCCATAACTTAAAGAGATAAGGATGAGTTCTAATTTGAGTAGTAATTAGTTGGCTCAGTTAACTGAGTCAAGTCCAATTATATTAATTTAAACAGTTTGTTTAAATTAACGTGAGTTCAGTTAGTTAATGTGATCCAGGTGGATATTGGTGGCCACCTGCCAGGTCACCTGGACCCCCACCATTGTCTTTTAGCATTTCAGTTTCCTTAATTGTAGACAGTTTACTATTTTTAGCAGTTTTTCGGGTCCTGAACTTCGGAGCCGTTTTGAGGCCCTAAAACGACGTTTTTTTGGAATTCTGGAGCGACCGAGCCATAATGTTGCCTCCCAAAGTGGTAGTCTCGGATAGATCTTTCTAACGAGCTATCGTAGCGTCAAACGGAGATCGTATGCCAAAGTTACGACCCTGGGAAATTGATGTACCAATTTACCAAAACGGGGCCACAATTTGGGTTTCATCTTCTAGGGTTAGGTTTCGGGATGTGAAGGGTTTTCCATTGTTTCTCAACAATAAATAGGCCTTCGAGCCTCAGTAACTCAGTTTTTAGAACAGTTAGAGGCATGTAGGCCACATCTCTTCTCAGAGATAAGCTACCATCGCCCTAGCTGGTTTCTTTTCTATATTCTGGTTGTAAGCATATTTCAGTATTTTCCATTAATGAAATGAAGTATTATTTCCGCTGCATCTCTGTATTATATGGTTATCTCTGTAATCTATTGCGTTCCTGTTTAAATCGGATCAGTGGTATCAGAGCGGTCTGCTTTTTCTCTGTTTTTCTTTGCATGTCCCCAACAAGGTTCGAGATATAGGAGTTAGGGCTTGAACTGGTTGAACCTTTGCAAGACAGCCTCGCAAATCCCGACGGCCTCCATGGCGGATGAGAAGAAAGACGAGGGGGCAGGAGATCCTATCAAAATCTTGCTCGAAGAAGCGCTCGAGCGGCAAAGGAACGCGATGATGGATAGCTCGCGCAGATCCTTCAGCGGCTACCCAGAGGCGACGCATCGGCTTCCAACAGCGACTCTGGAAATGCCACACCCTTCAAGGTACAAGTTAATTTTGAAATCCCATATTCGAGGTCAGATAGACGCAGATGCCGTAGATAAATGGTTATTAAATCTGCTAGATGGGTATTTTTCTGTTCACGAATTTTCAAGTCGGAAAAGATTGTTTTTGCTCTTCTCAAAGCAGCCCCCCACGTCAAGGACTGGTGGGAAACCTACTGCGAGCAGAAGGAATGAAGTACAGGCTCACTATTTTCAGCCGCACCCATGGGAATGACTTCCGGGATGCCATCAAAGAGCAGTACTACCCTGTCGGAAGCTATGAGGACAAATACATCAAATGGACCACACTGCGACAGGGACGAGACCAAGATGTGCCGGAGTTCACAAACATTTTTCATACCTTCGCACACAGTTGGGTATCAAAGATCTGAGCTGCATCTGGTACTCAAATACCGGGCTGCCTGACAATACATCAAGAAGAGATGGTGTTCTTGAACATCTCCTCACTCGGCACAGCATACCGATACGCTGTCAAAATCGAGCAAAAGTTCAACAGAAGAAGCGAGACTTTGGATCTACAAATCCGAAGCCCAAAGGACAAAGCCAAGGCGGGGTGACCAAGATAACCCGTCAAAGCCACAAGAAAAGAACAACACCACGAAACCGAAGAAGGACACAGGAAAGTGGTGTGAGTTCCACAAGAGTCCCACTCATAACACAAGTGAGTGTCGGACCAAGCAGTCGTTGGTGGCCGAGTTGAAGGCTTCGAATCAGATGCATATTCTGACCCTGAGCCAGAACCGACAAGGGAATGGCAAAGGGAAGCAGATCATTGATGCGGATCCCAGCGCCACTGTTGCCACTGCCAAGATCAAGAAAAATGAGCCCGAAGATCCAGAGGAGGGGGAGTCTTTTCACTCACAGATGTGGGTGAAGGGTTCACCGCTGCAATTCATTGTCGACAGTGGTAGCCAAAAGAACCTGGTTTCAGCAGAGGTCGTGAAGCGGTTGGGCCTACCGACTACACCACACCCACAGCCATACAGTATCGGGTGGCTTCATGAAGGACGAGATCTGAAAGTTCGCCAGCAGTGCGCCTTCCTACAGCATCAAACCCTTCACAGACGAGGTATTGTGTGATGTTACACCTCTGATGTTTGTGATGTACTATTAGGCCAGCCATACTTATGGAGGCGACATGCTGTGTATGAGTCAAGGCTCGTGCTGTCATTATTTCTTTGAATAATTCAATATACAGGATACCAAGGTAGCCCCACCTACTGCCACTCCTTGATCAATACCAGAAAGGCAGCAAGCTCATATCACAGACCAGGAAATTCATCTGTCTGGTTCACTCCAAAATAAGGGAAGATCATTGCTACATCCATGACCCCTGCCAAGGGTTCCTCCACCAGCAGCAGCAGCAGAAAAGGGATACGGTCATGACAGAACACAGGAACAACTTCTCCTCACCAAAGGGGTACCACACAAGTTTCAGGTGGGCAACAAAGTTGGTTGCATCGACAGAAAGAACGCCCTACCAGAACCCATCAGAAGGTCAGATCACTTCGACATGGTCCTCACAGCAGTACCAAGGCTATGGGCAACAATGCTTTGAAGCACAGATTCCTCCATTCCTTCGCTTGCACCAGTGTTCAATGTGGACCGCCTTCGGCCATACTTTCCACCATTGCTAGACACATCCGACATTGCAGACAGCTCACCCCCTCAGAATTAAATCCAGATTGCATGGAACAAGCTGCAACTGATCGGATCATGGACACACAGATCAAGAACACTCGCCAACAGCATATCCAACTGTATCGAGTTGTCAAAGCAGGCCAACTCCTTCAGCAGGGCAAGTGGCTCACCAGGGAACAAGTTCAGCAGAGGTTCCTAATCTCATGAGGAGCTCAACGCAATGGGGACCATTGCTTCTAAAGGGGGAGGAATGATCCAGGTGGATATTGGTGGCCACCTGCCAGGTCCACCTGACCCCACCATTGTCTTTCTCAGCATTTTCAGTTTCCTTATTGTAGCACAGTTTACTATTTTAGCAGTTTTTTGGGTCCTGAACTTCCGGAGCCGTTTTGAGGCCCTAAACGACGTTTTTTTTGAATTCTGGGGCGACCGAGCCATAATGTTGCCTCCAAAGTGGTTGTACTCGGATAGATCTTTCTAACGAGCTATCGTACGCGTCAAACGGAGATCGTATGCCAAAGTTACGACCCTGGGAAATTGATGTACCAATTTACCCCAAACGGGGCACAATTGGCGTTTCATCTTCTAGGGTTAGGTTTCGGGATGTGAAGGGTTTTTCATTGTTTCTCAACAATAAAATAGGCCTTCGAGCCTCATTGTAACTCAGTTTTTAGAACAGTTCAGAGGCATGTAGCCGCACATCTCTTCTCAGAGATAAGCTACCATCGCCCTAGCTGGTTTATTTCTATTTCTGGTTGTAAGCATATTTCAGTATTTTCCATTAATGAAATGAAGTTTAATCCGCTGCATCTCTGTATTTATGGTTATCTCTGTAATCTATTGCGTTCTGTTTAATCCGGATCATATGCATGCTTGCATTATAACTGCTGCACTTAGATAACTGAATATTCTCTCATGAATAACTCATGCATGTTAGTTCAAACAGAGACCAGTTGAGAATCAGAGGGGGATAGTGTACTATCAGTTGGATGGATTTTTCTATAAAGGAGCTCATTCATGGAGAAGGATTTATCTCCTTTAGGACTGCGCAGTGGATCAGGTTTAGTGAGTGTGTGAAGAGGCCAATTCACACAAGTGGCTGCACTGGACCCCAATCAGAATTGTGCAAAGAAATAGGAGGCTTGGAGGGCAGACCAGAGGTTAGATAGAGGCCTTTGACTATCTATGAGCAGCAAAGGTATTGCAGAGAGAGCAGGATAGCTTTTGAGCTGATTCTTTTTGTAATACTGGCTATATTTCCACTTGTATGATAATACAGAGTTGGGGTTTTAGGCTGAGGCTTTCCCTGGGTTATATCTTCTGTGTTATGTGTGATTGATTCCTTCTTATCAGTTATATGTGTTCTTATTGATGTTGCTCATGTTCGATTAAGCTTCCACTAAATTGGTTGTAGAAGTAGATCAAGTATTTTGCTTTAGTCTATTGCATTATCAGGTGATCTACAGTGGGAATTTCTACATGGTATCAGAGCAAAGGTGATCAAGGAAGAACAATATACAAGAAGGAGAAGTTTGAAGTTTGTGATTCTTGAATATAGAAATCGAGTTCTTATCACATCTCTATTTCACCTATGGTGTTTAATGGTTTAAGACTCAAATATGCCCTTGATGGCAGTTCGAATTATATAGCCTGGAAGGATCGCATGGAAGCAGTACTAGAGGATAACAGTCTAAAGGACTTCATTGATCAAGAAGTCCCCAAGCTGACTGGTGCTGCTGAATTGGCTAAATGGAAGAAATGTGTGGCTAGAGCAAGGAGAATCCTTCTAGAGGGAGTTTGAGATCACATAGTCTCGAGTCTCCATGGGAAGGAGACACCGTTTTCAATGTGGAAAACATTGAAAGATCTATATTAGAATAGCAGTGATCAGAGGAAGCTGGCACTGAAAGACAAGCTTCGAAAGATCAAGTGTGAAAAGGAAACACGATCTCTACGTATCTAAACAAGCTCACCACATGTAGGGATGAGCTTGGAAGTGTAGGGATCGTGATAGCTGATGATGACATGGTGAGTCTTGCACTCCTCGATCTTCCTAAGAGCTGGCATAGCTACCAGGACTCAGTTAATGGAAGAGAGAAACTGCCAAATTGGGAACGACTTTGGTCAGATTTGATGCAAGAGGAGATAAGAAGAAGCACCAGAGATGGTTCTTCATCCATGGAGGATGAAGAAAACTGTGCCTTAGCGAGTAAGGCGAAGAAGGGGAAGGAGAAGGTTTCTCATTCCGAATCCAGTTCTTCCCATGGTGGGAAGAAGTTTGACAAATCAAAAGTGCAATGCTTTCGTTGTCATGAGGTGGGCCATTTTGCTACAAATTTTCCACTAAGGAAATCCAAGAAGGGATCCATGGAAGGATCAGAAGGTGAGGCACTGGCCTCACAGTTCGAGTTGGATTTCACACTGTTCGCATGCATGGTTTCATCCATGGTGGGAAGTGGTTAGTTTCTTGACAGTGGAGCTTCTTTCCACATGACCGACAATAAGAGTTTGTTCAGTACTTTGGAGGAGAAAGATCTCCAGATACTCATAGCAATGGGTAATGATGAAAAGTATAGTGTCTCAGGTGTAGGCATGGTTGTTTTTCAAAGGGAGCATGGAGCTCGCATTACCTTGACCGATGTCAAGTATGTACCAGGACTGAAGAGAAACTTGGTGTCGATCGCGATGTTGGAAGACAGAGGCTATGATGTAGTCTTCAGTAAGGGAAAGGTTTTCCTTAGACACATCATCACTAGACAGGTGAAGCAGATCGGTTCATGGGTCAAGAACCTGTATGCTCTTGAGGTTCAAGATGCATGCAAAGCCTTGAGGAGCAAGGCAACTGATGGAGACTTGTGTGGTTGAGAGGGAGAGTACATTACCTCTCAACATGCAGCGCCAGAAGAAGTCTCAGACAATTTTGGAGGAGCCACGATTGGTGAAGCAGCTTCAGGAGTTGTGGAGCAGCCACAACTAGAGAAGCTGAGAGGAGATTGAGTAGAGACATCTACTCATGCAGAGACCCCCACTAGGGGGAAACTTCGAGCCAGTTGGGCAGAGGGATCACATGCACCCATACCTCCAGGTAGGAGGTGGGGCAATGTGGAATGATCATCCCAAGGAGGAGGGGCAGGATCCTTGAGGCACCCAACCTCTTTGATTCGACTTTGCTACAGGAGCCCCGATGAGGAGTAGCAGGATTGGCTGATTGGGTAGAGACAGATGCAGATGGAGCGGCAAAGAGAGCTACAGTGCAGGAGTCCCAAGACAATGTAGAGCTAGCAGGCTGCAACAATGCGAGAGGCACAAGAGTTTTGCACCAGTGCAGGATGGCACAGAGAGGTGTGCAATGGTGCGGGATGCATGGAGTGTTTCAACAACTTAGAGGTCAAAGAGGGAGCACTTGTCAGCAGCAGGTAGAGCTTCAGCATCAGAGTATGTTTCTAGCCCAATAGAGAGGTCAGTGGGAGTTTTTTTGTTCCGAGAGTTGCTGGAGCAACCACACTTGGTAGAAGTGTTGCATGCAAAACATTCCAGAGGTACAGGATCGGGTTCGAGTTGAATGCCTTTCTTGTTGAGAGGGAGTGTTGAAAATAGCAACAAGAAATGCTAAAAATAGAAGTGCTAAAAATAGCACTGCTATAAATAGCAATTTGGGTATCAGTGCTGGATTGAGCAACAGGGAATGAAAAATGGAAGTGCTAAAAATAGAATTGCTATTTTTAGCAGTTCAGGATGGATTCCTATTTTAGTCAATCCTGGAGTAAAAATAGGAAGTAAAATTCGAATTTGATATTAACAACAGTTTGTAAATTAATTAATTAATTCATCTTGAGTTAATTAGTTAAGGAAAATCAAACATGAAGTCTATGTGGGGACATGCAATAGTTTCTCCATTAATTGAGGAATTTATCCATCAGTTAAAGAGATAAGGATGAGTTCTAATTTGAGTAGTAATTAGTTGGCTCAGTTAACTGAGTCAAGTCCAGTTATATTGATTTAAACAGTTTGTTTAAATTAATGTGAGTTCAGTTAGTTAATGCATGCTTGCATATAACTACTCTGCACTTCAGATAACTGAAGATTCTCTCATGAATAACTCATGCATGTCAATTCAGACAGAGACCCAATTGAGATCAGAGGAGGGACAATGTACTATCAATTAGATGGATTTTTCTATAAAGGAAGCTCATTCATGGAGAAGGATTTATCTCCTTCAGGACTGCGCAGTTGGATCAGAGGTTAGTGAGTGTGTGAAGAGGCCAATTCACACAAGTGGCTGCACTGGACCGCAATCAGAATTGCGCAAAGAAATAGGAGGCTTGGAGGTGTGTGGTTTAAAATGCGGATGCAACTTAGAGTTTAATTTAATGTCAACCGGGAAGGTAAACTTAGAAGTGCTTATCTAAAATATATAGATCTAGAAAGATTCCTAATTTGTCCAAGATCTTAAAGTCCCTTTACAAGAACATATTCATTAAGATGTCTTTCAATAACTAATCAAACTTAGATCTAACAATTGTTTGAGATCTATGATTCTCTTACAAGAAAATATATACAAGATTCTTCCAACATTAGAACATCTAATAAGAAATTAAAAGCTGAAATGAAATAAACCTAGATCTAATAATTGTATGAGATCTTACGGTTCTCTTACAAGAACACCTTCAAATAAGACTCTTCCAATATTAGAACATTTAACAAAACTTGAAAGCTGAAATCAAACAAAAACATAAAATAAATTATAAACAAATAAGCATGCAAGTGAGGCCATGGGGGCCCTCCATAACTCCACAAGCACACCACTTCAATGGAGACTCAGATGTAGAAGCAAAATTGAAGTATGATCCTTTATTTCAAAATCTCCATTACAAACCAACTCTAAGATTACAACTCTAAGCTTCTAAGATTACATACTCCAAAATTCTAAGATTACAAAAACTTCTAGATTACAAATGGAGGAGATTGTACTCCTATTTATACAATGGGATGAGTAACAAACTCATAATGATCATCCACTAATCTCTCTTTAGTTCCATAAATCTCGCACCATTTTTAACTACTTTCCCATTATTACAAAATATGAACGCTTTGAATCCTCCATAAATCTCTCACATATCTTGGATAAGATATGCCAACCAAATCCTCCATGATCTTCTCCTTAGAATAGGATAAGATATGCCAACCAAATTCTCCATGATTTTCTCCTTAGGAATAGGCTCGCATAATTATCTCCTTAATATGGTGGAGGAGATATTAATTCTTCACATATTTCCTACACATCACAAACCTCACATATTCTTGAGATATATATAAAAAATATGTATATTTTCTAATATTTAATCATAAATTCACTTGTAATACAAAATGAATAAATGGAAAATAAGAAGGTGGAACCCAAATGTATTTATGAAAATGATATGATAAAAGGTTAATGGGATGATGAAATGTAAGGAATAGTGAAGAAAAAGGTGGATGAAACTATGACATTTCTGAGTCCCAACAGGAGGCTAGACCAGAGGTTAGATAGAGGCCTTTGACTGTCTATGAGTAGCAGAGGTATTGCAGAGAGAGCATGATAGCGTTTGAGTGATTCTTTTTGTAATACTAGCTATATTTCCACTTGTATGATAATACAGAGTTGGGGTATTAGGCTGAGGCTTTCCCCAGTTATATTTTGTGTAATGTGTGATTGATTCCTTATTATCAGTTATATGTGTCTTATTGATGTTGCTCGTGTTTGATTAACCTTCCGCTAAATTTGTTGTAGAAGCAGATCAAGTATTTTGGTTAGTCTATTGCATTATCAAGTCAT